>JAOSBK010032472.1:0-11215 GCA_027568895.1 Erythroxylum shatona | reverse complement strand
ATTTTGTGTAATTTAGAGTAATTATATCATGTGTTTAACTTTATTAAACAAATTGATGAGTATTTAAATCTTAAACATAATCTAAATATTCATTAGTAAATAGAGAAATTTAATATTTAGATATACATTAGTATGTAAATATATAAATAAATATGTAACATTAGTAAATACCTTTTGGCAAATGGATGACTATAATTATAACAACAATTTCAAATGTTGCATATATAAAATTTTATTGCAACATTTTTTAATTGTGTTGCCTTTTCTTATATAAAGCAATAAATTATTATTACTGTTGGTTTGTAATATTAGTAAAGGTAATACTTTAAAAATTGTTGTGTTATATTAAATTTTAGCAACATATTTAAAAATTGTTGCAAACATGTGGTTGCTTAAAGCTCCCTGTGTCGCAGTGGGAGTTGGCGCAGGCTCAAGATTGCCTGATTGTTCACCTTGTAAATTGGTCATAGTTAGTTCAGCATGCTTCTCACTTGTTTAGGCTGAGACTTGCCCTGTATCTTATAGGTGCATATGTAATAACCAATCTTATACCTTTCTATAGACAACTTTTTTCTGTTTGTGAATAGATATGTCTGAAAAGTAAATTCAACTTCCTTTGTATTATCTTTCAATAATAAAGTGACGGCAATGAGGTGGTCAAATCAATTATAATTTTTAAGATGACAGCTAGTTTAAAATTTTTTTAACCTTATTCTAAAAAAGTAGACATTAAATTCATATTAGTTTAATGAGAATATTCATATTAACCCTTTTCACTTTTTATTTATATTTGCAAACATTTTTTAGTCAATTTTTATGCCATAGCATCATTTGACATAATTTTACTTATCATGACTATTCTTATCATGATATTTATAAACATTAATTATTGTCCGAAAAATAAACATAATTCTTAGCTTCAAATGTGTTAAGCTTTAGTCCATTATTTGTGTAGAATATGATCCATGTTTTGGCCCATTATCCGAAGTCTACTAGAATTATCTGATGGTTATAATTTAGGTTAATATTGTATTAAATGATGAAGGTTTGAAGAATTATTAAATGTAAGTAGTAGAGGATGAATCTAGAACTTTTCTATGACTAGTATAAAAAGTGGATGGGTCTCTCGTTGTAAGCTAAGCCAAAAAAATAAGAAGAGCTTATAATAGAAAGCCTCCTTTCCTCTAGGCCTCTTGCACTTCACTTTCCCAAATTCCTTTCTAAGATTCTTGTTCTACCTCTTAGTCACAAAAAAAAGTAGGATAAAAAATAACATGTTTCCTTCCAATTTCCTTGCATCGTTAAAGACAACTATGGAAGTTGGTGAATTCATGTAAAGACTTTACTAGGCTATCATTATGATGGGAGATGGTAGAGAAAGGTTACGAAGAACCTTAAAATAAGGTTTCTTGAAGTCCTACCCAAAAAGAGGCTTTGCATTAGGCCAAAGAAGGGATCAACAAGCCCTCACTCTCATTGACCAATGCTTGGATGATGTCGAGTTCAAGAAAAATAATATCTTAAGTTTATGATAGCTTGAGAGAAAAACTATGAGATTAAATTTAAAGATGGACATTGTAAGATAATGAATGAGAGGGAAAAAATTGATAACTAAATTGCCGATGAAAAGAAATCGATTATTCTCCTTAAACATTCAAAATGACGTTGCTAAATGCCCACAAGCAATTGTAAAGGAGGATTATCAGATTTGGCACCTGAGTTTAGATCATATAAACTTTAATAACTTAAATTTACTTCCAAGAAAGGACATTGCAAAAGGTTTACCTTTCATCAATCATCCTAATCAACTCTATGAAGGTTGTCTCCTTATAAATAAACTACAAAGAGATTTTCCAAAGAAGCCACATCAAGAGGAAGGAAGCCATTAGATTTTGTCCACTCAGATATTTATAAATAGATAAATCCAATTTCTCATAGAAAAAATAGGGTTTTTTTTACTCTTTATTAATGATTTTAGTTATAAAAATTAGGTGTGTTTTCTTAAAGGAAAATCATAGGCATTCACTATGTTCAAGAAGTTCAAGGCTAACGTAGAAAAGGTATGGGATTTGATAAGGGACGAGAGTTCACATCCAAAGAATTCAACAACTACTATGAAGATAATTGGATACTTCGTCCTTTAAATGTGTAAGGTCTCCATAATAAAATGGTGTCTTTGAACAAAAAAATAGAACAACTCTTAAAATGGCGTGAAGCATGTCAAAAACTAAGAAGATGCCAAAGGAGTCCCGGGTTGAAGTTGTGAGCTGTTTATTATAACTATCTAATAGGAGTATCTCTAAAATTCTTTTTGAAATTACTCTAAAAGAAACATAGAATGGAAGAAAACTAAGTGTAAAACACCTGTGAGTCTTTGGAAGCATAGCTTATGCCCATATTTTAGATGAAGTATGTATTAAAATTGATGATAAAAGTCAGGAGTCTAAACGCTACAAGCTTATAATTCGGTTAATGGGAAGATCATTATGAGTAAAGATGTTGAGTTTGATAAGGAAGCTTCATAGGATTGGAATATTAAAGAGAATGAAGCCTGTCATTTCTTTCCTATATTTACAGAAGAAGGAAAAAATAATCAACTACTGAAGAAATAATTAGTCCACCATTAACTTCTACTTCATCACAAGTTCAAGATGATAGATTGCTGCATTGGATAAGACAAGATTATGCTGAAAGCCATATACACTCTGATAGTTTTAGTTTAATTATGAGACTTATACTCAACCCTATTACATGGATATTTTGATTTGCTTAAAAGATAATCTCTATAATATTGAAAGAAGATAGCTTTTGGATAGGAAAAGAAGAAGAAAATGTTATATACACCCTCTCCGTAATCCCCTTTTATCTTTCTTTTATTTTCTCTTCTTCTTTATTCTATTTTTATGGTGAAACTAAAGCTATGAGTGGCTAAATCTAAATTTTCTAATTCAAGGGGATTTACAAATCTAGTTTAACTTTGTGAGGTTTTATTCTAAACCTAGATTTTTTATTCTAATTCAAGTGTTTCTTGTTTGATGTTCTTTTATTTCATGAGTAATCAATATTGATTGATCTGACAAATTAATTCGATGTTGATTATTCTATAGCTATCTATGAATTTAACGATTCATAATTGTCATGAATAATTAGTGTAAGGAGTAAATATGTTGTTTATGAATTTGCATATTTAACTAATGGGAAACAAGAAAACAAAATTAAATAGTTGTAGCTATCTCAATTATTTAATTTAAGGGTTAGTCTTTTTTATTAAGTTTATTGTCATCATTTAATTGATATAGATTGCTATCATACCTAATTAATTTATGGTAAGTTTAGGTTTGAATGTTAGGTTTAAACCAATTAATTTAAGAAAAATTAAGACTTATTATGACTATCCTAATATGTTTCAGACTAACTACTTGAATTACATAAATTGTTCTTTTTAATCAAATTTTAATCAATCAGTTGGATGAAATCCTTCCTTTAAATCAAATTTAAGAAAAATTGAATCTTTCATTTGTATATTTAGTTGATTTCTTTTGATTCCTTGTTAATTTAGTTTATTATTCAATTAATCATAAACACTAATTAGTTTTATCAATTGAAATCAATAAACTAGTTTTTAGTTCTCTTTAGATTCAACTTGGTTCCATGATTACCACAAGAGTTTAGTGAATCAGAATTAATTTTGAGGGCTTTGATAACTCGTTAAAAATTTTAGCGCCATTATTAGAGAACTATTTTAGTTTCTTAATTTCTTTGCTTTATTTTACAGTTTACTGCTAATCTCTTGACTTGTATGATTTGTTCTTCTCAGACAGGTGAATTGTAATATAATTCAGAGATTGAGAAGTGAACATGTCATTTAAGGGAAAATACCAACAAGGAAAAAGTCATTCACTTTCAAACATGAAAGTTGAGATAGGTCTAACAATCAGTGAAAATTCTAATTTCCAAGAAGTTGAGAAAAGATGCAAATCCTAACACTAGAACATTGAGGGAGTTAGATGCACCAAATTTTAATCAACAACCCTTATGTATAAGATTTGTAGACGTTGAGGTAAATTTCAAATTGAATTTTGGTTTGATTGATTTACCCCTATTTTTTACAAACTTGCAGATGACGATCCACATAAGCACTTAAAAAAATTCCATGTTGTTTGCTCTAGAATAAAGTCACAAGGAGTGACAGAAGAGCAAATTAATCTCAGGGCCATTTCAATCTCATTGAAAAATAAGGTGAATGATTGGTATTATTATCTTCCCTCTGGCTCAATGCAACATGGAATGAAATGAAAGGTTTATCATTGGAGAAAGTTATTTCATGCATTATAAGCAACCAATATTAGAAAGAAGATTTGTGTGATAAGACAATTCATTGGAGAAGCATTGTACAAATATTAGGAGAGATTTAAAGAATTATCTGCTAGCTACCCATACTATCAGATTCTTGAACAAATTTTGATTCAATACTTTTATGAAGGACTACTAACAATGGATAAAAGTATGGTAGATGCAACTAATAGAGGAGCTTTAGTAAACAAAACATTTGAAGCAGCCAAGCAACTAATTTCAAACATAGCAAAAAATTATCAACAATTCGGGACTAGTACGAATAGAGCTGTTAAATGTGTGAATGAGGTAAACACTACTATCCTTGAGGATAAAATTTTAGATTTAACTGTTCTAATTCATAATAATTGTAGGTTAATTACAATTAACGTGAGTGTGTGGAATATGTTCATTCTCTAAGCATCCTACGGATATGTATCCTATATTGCAACAAGACCTTATTCAAGATGCTAATGCAATAGAGGGATTTCTTGGTTAATCTTAACGAAAATATGACCATTATTTAAATCATTATAATCTAGGATAGAGGGATCACCCAAATTTTAGCTATGAAAATCAAGAAGTGTAACAAAGATAACAACCTGAAAATTTCAACAGACAATCTCAAGCACCTACACACACTTAATCTCGATCGTCAAATTAAAGGATGTCTTTGGATGAAATCATAAACACGTGACAATCATGACTTTTCAACTCAAATAATTTGGACTTCCTCATATCCATACACCTTCCCAAGTTTGAAACATAACCATCGGGAAACTTTAAACCCTTCAACCATTCACACAATATTTCCCTTTGTTTTTTGTCTAACGTGTAACATGCTTTCGGATACTTATCAGTGTGAAGATCTTTATGTAACTCATTTCTTCTATAAAAAATTTGCAAATCAGCTCGTGATTTTGCATTGTCTTTTGTCCTCCCCTCAATGTTCATTATGGTATTGAACATATTATCAAAAAAAAATTTCAATATGCATGACATCTAAAATATGACGTATCAAAATCGTTTTCCAATATGGCAAATCACAGAAGATGCTTCGTTTTCTCCAACCAAAATTTTTACTAATGCTTATATTAACTTCATCAGCTTCAAATTCTGTAACTTTCAACAAGCCTAATTCATTAATCTCCAGTAATATCTCTTCACCATCTTTGTGAGGGGGTGAAGTTTTCTTCACCATCGTATTCTTAATGAACTTATTTTTATTGCATCTTAACGGATGATATGGAGGAAGAAATTTCCTGTGATTGTCAAACCAACATACTTTTCCCCCATGTGGAAGATAAAAAGCGTCAGAATCGTTTCCACAATAAGGACAAGCCAATTTTCCAACTGTGCTCCATCCAAATAACATGACAAGTTTAGGAAAATTACTAATGGTCCACATCAATGCCGCCCTCAACACAAAATTCTGTTTTAGAGAGACATCATATGTTTGAATGCCATATTCTCACAGATTTTGCAATTCAGCTATCAATGGTTATAAGAATACATCAATTTTATGCTTCAGATTACTAGGCCCTGGTACAATCACTGTCAAGAACATATATGCCTCTTTTATACACATCCACAAAGGCAAATTATAAGGAGTAACTATGATTGGCTATGATGAATATTGTTGCTTGGATTGACCAAAAGATTGGAGTCCATCTGTTGATAATCCCAACCTAACATTTCGACATTCAACTACAAAATCAAGATGGGTGTCATTGAAATACTTCCATGCCTGTGCATCTGATGGATGACTCATTATTCTATCTTCCTGTTCGTGTTCAGAATGCCATCTCATATGAGATGTAGTAACATCTGAAGCATAAAGTCTTTGAAGTCTCGGAGTTAACGGGAAATAATATATCCGCTTCCATGGAACTAATTTTGACTTCATTGAACGATTTCTAGGCCTAAACCTAGATTGCCCATAAAATTTGCACTCTTCTAAGTCCACATCCTCTCCCCAATACAACATACATCCTAATTTGCAGCAATCAATCTTCTCAACAGGCAAATCGAGACCCTTAATAAGTTTCTTCATACTGTAAAAACTATCAACCATTGTATGATCATGAGGAATTGATTCATTATACCATTAAAGAATTTTATCAAAACTGCGGTCCGAAATATGCCCTTCAGACTTAATGTTCAATATTCGCGCAATCGAAGACAATTGTAGTAAGTCAAAGAATTGTTTTACATGTGGGTTCGGTTCTTCTTCAAGGTTTCCCATATTTTGGTGAAAGCTATTACTAGTTGCATCATAAACCATTTGCCTTTATGGATTTTCCGTCTCTTCCACATAATTTGTTCTAACCCCTTTCAAACTCGTTGAACTGCACAGACGATTCTGCTTGATTACCCCGTGAGCTGCTACAAATGCCAACTTCTCCGTGTCTTGTCCACTCAAAATAATTTAGGACAAACCCTTTTCTCAAGAAATGCCCATTCACTTCTTCAATAGGAAGGAAACATTTGTGTTTGCACTTCTTACAAGGACATTTGATATTTGGCCCATCCATATATGCAGGTTGAGAACATGCATAATGAATAAAGGCTTCAACTCCGTCAACAAATTCAGGATTAATGTAACCATCAGCTGTTGATCGTCTATACATCCAAGATCTATCACCATAACTCATTTCTGGAAGGCTGTTAATGTAAAACAGTGAGTTCATAGTTAGTATGATTCATGCTCGCCAAAATATAAAGAACACATTTTTAATTCTAATATACGTGACTCGGGACACATTCTAGTAGTGACTCATAAGCTCCTCGTTTTTTCCTTCGATTAGCCTCAAACTCTCACTCATGACGGAATTTCCATTAACTTTAATGGGTTCAAATTTACTAAACGAACCTATACCAAAGATCTCACATATATGTTTCTCATCATATATGTGAGAGGATTTTTTTCTATCATTACAAGTCCTATTTTTAATATTTACCACATTGAATATATAATAAGTATTCACTAAAATATAAATGCTTATTTTCATTAAATGTTTATAGATATCGGTAGTTTTGACGAACTGCGTAAAGAATGTCGATAATGTCAAGTTAATATAATGTAATTAATAACGATGAAATAAGAATCAAATAAAACACAATTGCATAATTAAAAGTAACTCCAACTATAATATAAGTGACACTCATCCTATTTGACTTTAATAATTAACTTAATTGATTCCACTAAGAAAGATAAAAAATATACTAAGTACAAAAAATACGTAGACAACAACATATTAACTTACCTTAATCGAAACACAAAGGAACGCAATTGATGCAGCTGGAGATAGAGATAAATACCTAGTCAAGATGCTCTTCAAACTCGCTAAATATGAATGTATTGGTAACAAAAGAGTTCCTACAATGAAGAACACATTTCTTCTCAGGTTAGAAAGCTTTTCTCCTATATAACACATCATTTGATTAGAAATATTTAAATTAATCAAGGTAAATAACTATATTCAATCATCATTTAATCCTACAATGCTATTAATCATCCAAAAGAAAATAGTGATGTCATAATTTACGAAGATTCTATAAAAAATTCGACAAAGTTTTCCCTATAAAATGGAGATCCCCCTTCTTTCAGAAGGGTCAATTAATCCTGCAAAAAGATACAAAACACTTCTATCTCAACCAGTAATCACAACCTATATTTGGGTCTGCCAATTGTATGTCTATTCTCATTGCAGTCTACATTTAACATCGCAAAATTTTCAATTATGCAATCTTCAATACAACTTAACCATTTTATGACCCCAATTTCCAATACAAGTTATTGTCATTCAAATAAGAAAAATACAATAAACTTATCTATTTTTTAGCCTATTCATTGTTTCTAGCGGAAGAGATGAAATAAATTGGATATTTCAAGTTTTCATATATCAAAATTTGAAGAACAAAAGCAATACATAAGCAAATATAATTAAAAGTTCAAGGTACACATAACCACTTACATTAAGGATATTTATGGACATTCTAAAGGAAATTTCCACAACCAAATAAGAATTACAACCATATGAATAAACATCACAACCAAATAAGAATTACAAATAATCAAGTTAAATGAAACCATATGAATAAATCATATATACATACATACAATGTTTTCAAGTTGTATTTTGTTGCTCTTATGATCATCACAGATTACAATCCCACAATCAACCTATCTATGCTTCACAAATAAACAAAGAACATTTAACCTACACTTTAAACGATCAATTCAACTATCAATTTTATAACTTTGTGACAATACTTATACACGACATACATGCCCTATATTTGTTAACACTTTTGGATAATAAGAATTTAAATAGAATATTAGACTTTTGCTACGTTGGTTTTGTCAACATCCTATGTAACATATGGAAAGTGGAATTAATATAAAACAAGTTTTGCTTAGAATTATGTTTTCCTAATTTGAAAGGAACCTACATTAGGAAGAAAAAATGAAAATTCATGTACATTATCATAATATAGTATACAATTTCATAATGTGATCATTTTACCCTAAACCGAACAATAAAGTTTAATAGGTAAATAATAGTCATTATGAATGGCAATTTCATTTAATTGTTAAATCTGCCTTGTGTTTTAGTCAAACATAGAATTACAAACAACTGACAAAAACACACACATATGAATACATATCTTGTAAGAAGTTAAGTGTGAATGGCCTTAAATATGTTGAACTTAATTTTAATATTAATCTAAAAATTGCGCGTTAGATCGTGCCTTAATGGACCTCAAATTCAAATGTATGTAGATGGAATTTCATACATATAGGGAGAATCTATTCCTTCTAAGTGTCACACTGAAAGGAAATAAGAAGATAATTAAGAGAACAAGCTTACACGAAACATGAGGTAAATGGTAAATTATTTTGAGTTACCGAAAGATGGAAGATTTGTCATCACTAATTAAATCTCTCAAGAGCATTATAAGACTTTTGATGCCCTAAATTGAATTATTCTTGTTTAACATTGTCAAAGCTTGGTGATTTTTAACTAAATTCACTAACTGGGGCAGAAAATGTATTACTTCCATTTCATAGCCAATCCTAGTCAATAGAGAACTAACCTCACTATTCGAAGTTGCAAAGGGACTTAGGAAATGAGATTCATTATCTCCATATATGTTTGCCCTAAGTATAGAGGAACACACAAGACTAATTAAATTAAGTATTGCCAATGAATTTGGTTATAAATATCATTATAAATTTAATAAGATTGATATATTTGATCTTCCCTTTGTAAATGACACACGACTACTTTATAGTTCTATAAAAGATGCTTGTAAAGGTTTTCACTGAATCACTGAATTAGTTTAAGGACTTATTCAGGTTGAGTGATAATCCCACAAAAAGTAGCTTTTTCATTTTACCAATGGCTTTAAAAATGGACAACTCCTCTTAGGTATTTAGAGATCCCAATTAGGATGAAGAGATTATAAGGGATCACATTGTAAGCCACTTATTGCTTTATTCATAAGAGGCTTAATAGTTGGTGTATTAGATTCCTTTTTTTTATATGGCAAGCTATAATTGACCAATTTTATTTTAAAAAGTCTCCATATTTACTATAGTACTCATATAACAATTCTAAAGGAGATAATGAAATCAACTGAAAGGTTATTAAGGAAGTTCCTATGGTCGAGGTTCGCAGAGAAAGCAATGGTCTCAAGGATCAAATAGACAAATTTATGTCAACTGTATAGATCGATTTCTACCTACGGAGAATGGGGATCATAAGATAAGTTTCATTAAAATTATGATAAAATGCTCTTTATAAAAAGGATATCGAAGGTATACATAAATAAAGACTCATTTTGGGTAAATGACTACATACTCACTTCTTTAAAGGATGATAGCATATGGAAAGCTAAATCTAAAGCTAACACGTTATGGAATCTTAGATAGATCCTATAAATGAAGGACTTAGCAATCCATATTTTTAAATACAATATTTTAATTAAACAATTAACACAATTTAAAATCTTTAAACATTTAAGTCTCTTAAAGCTAATATCTTCGCGAACTCAAAGGCATAAGTCAACATAGTTGAAGATAGATGAAGCTAGTCAATTTATGTATTAAGGGGTTTGCCTTAAATAATGACAATCTCCCAAACTCCTAAGGCCTCTTGGAATAAGTTAGCTTGGAATATGATCCCTTATACTTCATTAATCTTATGGCTAGCTTTTAAATGCAAACTAGATACAAAAGAAAATATGAAATCTTCTCAAGTTGAACCTATATATGTCTTTTGAAAGAATTAAATCAAGTATATAGGTCATTTATTTTTCAATTTTTTATTCTCTTTTAACAAATTATACCAATTTAATTAAAAGTAAGAATGTTTTTTATTTAAACACAAAATATATAACTTATTCATATTAAAATTAAATTCATCTTAATTTCAATCCATTTATTAATAACAATATATATAACAAATTATACCAATTTAATTAAAAGTAAGAATGTTTGTTTATTTTAACACAAAATATATAACTTATTCATTAAAATTATGAATAATTTAATTAATTAAATTTAATATATACTTAATTTGATATTTTACAGTATATATTAAATTTGATATTAACTTTATCAAATTTGAAATTATGAATAAGTTATCAAAATATATAACTTATTCATTAAAATTATGAATAATTTAATTAATTAAATTTAATATATACTTAATTTGATATTAATAAGTATATATTAAATTTGAAATTATGAATAAGTTATCAAAATATATAACTTATTCATTAAAATTATGAATAATTTAATTAATTAAATTTAATATATACTTAATTTGATATTAATAAGTATATATTAAATTTGAAATTATGAATAAGTTATCAA
>JAOSBK010032471.1:0-11217 GCA_027568895.1 Erythroxylum shatona | reverse complement strand
TGATCATTTAATATTTAGTTGAGTATGTAGACTTATAAATTGAGTCATTTATGTTTCATACAAACATGTAAACTTAAATATATTGTTGATTTATTGGAGCCCTTTTTATTTCGCCTAGGGCCTATAAAACGATAGGAACGGCCCTGCCTTGACATTTAATGATTTATGCTTTAAAATGATCAAGACAATCACTTTAGTTCATATTTGATCTTAGTTATAATTTGGAAGCAAAATAGCATAGGAAAATAACATGTTCAAAAGAGAATGAGATTATTGTAGGCAAGAAAAAATTTAAACAGATCATAGATCATCTCAATAGAAAATAAATCCTTGTAAGGAGGATCCAAAGGAAAATATGTTGACCGTGCCAAGAAAGCAAAAGAAGGTATCGGCATGAAAAATCTCAGATATGGAAAGAATAAGCCCTTCATTTTACACCTACATAATTTTGATGAAAGAGGGTCATAAGTCCATTGACTTACCTAAAAAACGATCATAAGGAGAAAGCCTAACTAAAAAGACTTTAAAGAAGTAATTAGTAAGAGACAACATAATTTTATATTATTTAGAATAATAATTTCTGTATATGGATCTACTAAGGATAATTATCACTCCATATTAATCACAAGTTAAAGCAAGAGTAAGAAAAAGTAGTAATAAATATTAAGTATAAATAAATATTAAGTAGGATCCGACATTTGGCTATAAATAATAATAAAGCTGTCAAAGGATATCAATGTATCTTATGCAGACCCCTGACATTTAATTGAAGAGTTTTAATTGCTCAGCAATGTGATGTTTGATTCATTCTTCCTTTCGGCTGTTACGGTCTTCAGCTTGTCGTTGTCAGGTGGTAGGTGATTTCCCGTCAAAGTATCCCATGTGATTATCTCGACTATCAAACTTAAGCTGGCGGAAAGCAAAGCCACCTTAAAATTTAAGGAGGACTATGTGTCTGCCCTCTCTCGGGATTCTCCATGGCTGATTCCTGTCTCCTGATAGATTTTTCCCATCCTTAGCCGCTTCTCTTCCTGCTTCTTATCCTTTATCTGGGCTTCCTGCTTCTCTCGGCCTTTCCTGCTTTTCGTCTCCCTTTCAGCCGCTCCTTTTCTCGTTCTCGCCATTGAGTTCAACCAAAAACTTCTTGGCCTTTTCTCAGCTTTTTCATGCAAGAAAATTGGAGTGGGATTCAATACGAAATAATTATAAATTTTTTTGTTTTGATTTTTTGAAAGCTAAAATTACTTAAAATTCTATAAAATTTATTATCACATAAATCATAATAATGTACGAATTTTAATTTATACAAAACTTAATTATATTTTTTTTCGTATTCCTTGAATCATTTATGAAGTTGATTCATTTTCAGTGTTCAATTTCTAATAAAATCTGCATAACGGGTTGAGAGAATTATGCAATTGTTATTAAGAGGGTTAGACAATGAGTGCTAATTCTTTTAAAGTTTAAGTTTATTTATAAGAAGTTTTGAATATTTTTGTAATTTAATTAAAATTAATTTCTTGTTTTAATAAAAAATTAATTAGAATTACAAATAATTAGATAATTCTAATTAAATACTAATTATGTACAAATAAGATACAATATCTTATATTGTTCCATATTTATTAAATATTTCATATTTAATCATAGAGTTTCTCAAACTTTACAATCAAGTCCAACTTGATTAAAACATCTTTTTTTTTCTTCAATCACGTTCTTTGTGTGTGACTGATTAAGTTCCCAAATATGTTAGAAATGGATATAAATTATAACCTTAAATTATACTTAAGATTGGATAAATTAAGTTCCTTTAGTTTATCTTTATTTCTCTAATTAAACAATTTATATTCATAGATTAAGATTGTGATCTAGCAACACCTGATGACGTCCTGGATATTTAAGAATATAAAAGTAGTTTTGACTAACATTTTCACTATTAATAATTGATTCATTTAATGACATTTAAAAATTATTTTCAAAATGTCATTCTTCCTTAGCCAAAGATTTTTAGAATCAATACTAACTAATAACAATGAAACATTCTTCCTAATCTCTTTAGGGTAATGAATCATATACTGATCACTCAGCTACCTCTATATAGTTCATGTAATATCTAATAACCACCGACTGAGCTATCTTTGACTAAAACAGGTCATAAGTAGTATCAAAATATAATAATCCTTATATAAGATAACTTTAGAATTCTCAAGTCAAAGGATCACTTATACAATCATCATAGTGAGAATTTATATATATATACAAGTAATGTTTCAAATGGATTTCTCATGTAAGGTCAATTTAGTGAACTTGTTCTCTAACAAGCACTCATACATTTGTTTAAGTATCTATATATGTTAGTCTATGAGATTGACAACTTTTTTCATAAGGAAAATATAAGAAGTGCTAGTCTTTTAACATTCTATTAATGTTCAGTCTTAATAGAATAATGACTAAGAACAATTTAGGAATAATATATAAATACAATATGAATCTCATAGTTATGATCTCATTATAATTTCATTTGAATGTATATTTATCCCATATACTTTATCATATGCATTTGAATATGTATAACATAAGGAGTGTCTTTTACAACCAACCAATTTTATTGTAATGCATAAACCAACAATCTCCCACTTGCACTAAGTCAATCGCTTAAGTATTTTATACCATATCACCATATGATGATCATTCTATTATTGGAACAATGGTTTAATGAGAGAATTCTACAAGATTCTCTATAATGAGAGCATGCGTAAATCTTACAACATTTATATCCATTATCATCATAATTAAGATAAACTACTAAACATATCATTAGATCTTTGATGAGACCTTATCTCCTTTCATATGCCTAAAGGTTCTAATTTTCTACAGTACATTACTTCTAAGCAATGTAAAGAACTATACCAAGATTGTTAAAGAACTTCTTGATCCAATTAATCACTTATACTAAATAAAAAATGTAATATGACTTATTAGCAATCAATGCTATACTAGAACCTTTTCAATATCAAAATGATAATGCTTAAAATAAAATATACCTTAATGAGGATTTACCTTTAAAATTAATATCTTTATAATCTTAAACTCAAATATCAATTCACACGTAGAATAATAGATATCTTTAATACTTTACAACTATGGGATATCTCAAATACTAAATACCTTCAGTACATTATCAATATATTTGGACTAGAATAGGTAAATAACTTCTGTATGTATCTCTATAGATCTAATTTCTATAATTAAGTTGTTACCTTTTATATGCAATAACAGTTGCTCTTGAACAATTATATTTTCAATAATTAAAAATACAAACTATTGTTCTTATTACGTGTAATAAGTCTTTACATACTCCCACTAAGATACTCCCACTAACCTTCTTGTAAACATGATAAATTCATAATCATCTCTAAGGCAAACTCTTTGAGTTCATCATGAAAGTGAATACGCCAATGTAATCATGAAAGTGAATACGCCAATGTAATCATGAAAGTGAATATGCCAATGTATGTACCCTTTCAACTATATGTTAAATGTATCAATAAAGGCACTAATTTCAATTGGATGTATTATTATGAAATTTGAACTTTTTAAATTTTATCTTATTCCCACTACTTATCTTGAGAACTATTCTCCTATATGTATACATGAAAACAAACAATTTGCTTAATAGGTTTGTAAGATTATATCCAACCTTTTGTATATCTTATAATCTTCTATTATCCAATTTAGTTCTAAAGTTAGTGGATAATTTATGCTTTAACTAAGTGTCACATCCCAAAATCATTAAACTCTTTTAAAGTCTTAACATTCCATATCTAATATGAATTCTTGCTAATTGAAATTATTGACGGTAAGTTATTGTACTAGGAATAACTATAAAAGAAATATTATTACATTATCCAATATCTTATATGGTATATTCCTCCTTACATAAATCATACTCTTATAGATTTTAGTTATGGAGATATTTACTAGAGAATGTCATTCCCTATAGATAACTGAAAAATTTATATCACACCACATCAATCTCATTGAATTGCTTTAGCATTCTGAATGCTTAATTTCTACAAAATTTATATCACACCACATCAATCTCATTGAATTGCTTTAGCATTCTGAATGCTTAATTTCTACTTAGATTTAAACAATTTGAACTTTTTAAAATTTTAAATGAATATTTCATTTAATACATATGACTATATCACATAAAGTCATCAATCATCTAATGAAATAAAGTTATCATCCTTTTATGAATTGTTATTACATCTCATACATCATATGCATAAGATTTAACAATTCAATACCTTTATCATCATTAGGTTGATTTAGTTTTCTTTAACTTAATAAGTTTCACAAGTTTGATATGATTCATAATAAAAAAGGATACATATATCCTTGTATGTAGCTTTCTAATTCTCATCACATTGATTAAACTAATATGGCATAATAAGATATTCTCAATCATCTAACTTTGTATTTTTGCCACTTATATTAAGCATAGGTCTTTTGTGGTCTAAATACATACAAAATATTTGTATAAATCTGGATCAACTACTTTTTCTCAACAATGTATTTCTTATTATGCCTTGAACATTGAAATATGTTAAATCTAAATTCAATATCAAATACTCATAAGCATGGATTAGAAATATATATGAACTTCATCATATCAAGTATAAGCAAGAAAAATCATGCAATTATTTTTTCTAATCACAACTATTATCATTATATAATAAATACTTTCAATTGTAATCCATATTTATGCTTTTAGTAGGCTAAATTAAATGAAACAATTTCATCATAATACTATACCTTTTAGTATCTACTTTATGCAACTTCTTGCATCTTACTATCATGGTATTGACATGCATCTTATATGATGTCTTTAAAGTTTATGAGATGTTATTCAACTCAAAATCTCATTACATTTTATCATCCATATGATTTTGACATATCTTTAAAACTTTAACATCAAATTCTCAATAAGGATTAATAGCAAAAATGCATAATGGACATATAACTTCTCTATCTAACTTTCTCAAACATAACATATGTTCAAAAATTTTGGTTCATATACTCTTAGTAGCAATTATAACAAGTAGCAGTAATTTATACTCAGAACAAAATATACATGTAATGAAAAAAAAACATTGGTTACATGTCATGACTACAAAATAAGATTATGACTTTAATCATGTATTTAGCTTCTCCTACTATTTTATTTGAAGTAATAGTCCTTGCTCTTATTTAGAAAACCCATTCTAGTTTTGTTAACCTTAAGTTTGCTCAATAAACTAACTAAAATTAAATTAGATAGATAATAACTTTATCAATCACACCTCATATGACTCTTAGATCTGTTAGGCGAGAACTCTAGCCAAAATATATTTCATATGTTATTCCTAACCATGCCTCTAAATTTATGTGAGCATGAGTTTGCTCATCTAAATCATACAAATATATTTAAGTAGGACCCATTATTATAAGACTAAATATATTAAAGTTAAAGTGGTCTTGAGTTTGCAAAACAAGCCTAACAATAAATAAAAATCTAATTCATTCTTATATCAATGCAAGGTAGTAATCAATTTCAAAATATGCACATAATATTTTTAACGAGAGATTTAATTTTATTCGCCTCATCAAACACAAAATTATATGTAATAATATCACATATATAAAACATGCATTTTAACATGCATCCAATATATGTATATATATAACATCTAAATAAAGTACGCAACTTATGCGCTCATAATCAAATTATATGCATAAAATATCAAGTTTTATTTAATTCTAGTTATTGATTTTAATAATCCAAAATAATATTTCCAACTATTTGAAAAATAAAATTAGATTAAACAAATTGATTCCTAAATAAATTAAATTTTACCCCTAAATTTTATTAAAGGAGTCAAGATAATTAGGAATAGTTTCCAATTGGATTATAATATTTTTAAATAAATTAAATTCTTTATATTATTTATTTAAAATTTTGATGTCTTAATTAATTATAAAATCATTCTTTAGTAAATTAAAAAACAATTTTCAAAATTATTAAAGAAAACTCAATTTTCTTTTAATTAATAGATGAAACACTTTTCAAAATTTAACAAAAAATACCTTTTTAAAATAAATCAAGAAAATTATTATTCATAAATAAGGAAAAATTATAAACAAATAAAATAATAATTCCCTAAATAAATTTATTTTAATTTATTTTAATCAAATTGAAATAAATAAAATTTAATTATAACACCTTTATTAATTACTTAAGATTTTTAAAAAAGTTTAAGATGTCTAATTAATTAATTTCAATCTAATTGAATTAATTAATTATAATTTTAGAAACAACTTTTCTAAAATATAAATTTAAGAATCAATGTAATTTATAATCTTAATTATATTAAGAAACATAATTGATATAATTTTGAATTGATTTTGAATTTTAAATAAATTTAATTTTTTATGGTATAAATTTTAATTTATTCTAATTTAGAATACATTATTTCATATTTGAAAACAATTTTATTAGGATTACATTAATCTTATTCTCAAATAACTTTTAGTCTTAACTTATAAAAACTTATTCTTAGTTTAAATCAGACTTAAACTTATTACCAAACAAGTCGAGACACAAGTAGACTTTGTCTCTAAGTCATTATATTTGAATTTACGTGATAATTTCGTGCACGGAGGTAATGGATTTTAGAGTTTTACAAATAATGCAATATTCGGCTGTATATATGTGATTGTAAGTTTTGGATCCCAAACTAAATGAAGCCTTGTCCGCTGGGCATGAAATTTTAGGACCATGCAGAAGACATGTAAAATTAATCTTCTAATAATTTTCATAATTTTTGGAATTTTCTACAATTAGTTTTAGTTGTTTACTTGGACACGAAGTTGGATAGCGGGAAACAATGCATAAGATACGTTTTTGCCTTTCTAAAATTAGTTTCCTTGTTCTTTCAAATGTTTAGTATGATTCCATATTGTCTAGGTTATTTCCTAAAAGTATTAAAAGTTTTCTTTAAATTTTTTATTATGATTTCATATTGTCTAGGTTGTTTCCTAATATGATTAGGAGTTTTTAAACTATAAATAGGGGTTATAAGGTGTATATTCATGTGTGTGACTCAAAAATAAAAGTCTAGACTTTTTCTTCCCAAATTCGAAATTGATTCCTTTGTTTGGTGTTGGTCTTTACACCTTTGTGACTGGTGACACCCTTGTGAGTTTTATTAACAATTGTGGTGCTTAGCTTTATCAACTATTGTGGTTTTAATTGGGTTTTCTCTTTGATTGTCAATATTTTCCATTCATTCAAATTAACCTACTATTTTTATTCTCCGAAGTTCAATTGGTATGCCTAGTTTATACATTTGATTGGTCTTAGAGCTCAATTATTAAGGTTTTCTTAAGCCTTAACAATCCATAATTGATCCTCTCTCACCTAAATTTGAAAGTTTAATTAGTGTGTCTAGTTTATACATCATATTCCAACACTAGGATAAGATATCTTTATATCTAAAGAAACCCTATTATATCCAAACAGTCTTTATTCTAGGCTTAGGAAATGCTTATTCTTATTCTAGACTAGTCATGGGATCATTAACTTAAACATGGAATTCTTTGGATTTATAAGTGTCCAGTGATGATTATAGGTAAGAGTAAAGATTTGTGATGAGATATTGATCTGAACTTTTTAGATTCAATAATTTAAGGCTTGTAATTCAATTCTACAATTTTGATCAATAACAATCAAAAAAATTTTAATGAAATTATATAATTAAGGTCGGCTTTCATACCCCTTTAGGAAAATGAGAGTGGGATTTAATCTTGTATGTAGTAAAATAATTATGAAAGTTTTTTAATTTCTCAAAAACCAATATCACTTAAAATTTATAAAATGAGTACCGCATAAGTTATAATAAAGTAAGAATCTTACTAAACTTGATTGTATTGTTGTCTTATCTCTTAAAAGATTTATGGAATTGACTCATCTCAACCACCATAGTCGCACAACTATCTAACCTCTAACGGTATCTAGAAAATGAGTTGAGAGAACTCTACAAATGTTATAAAGAGGGATAGGCAAGGAGTGTTACCTCTCTTAGGGCTTAAACTTATTTATAATAAGTTTTAAACATTTTAGTAATTTAATTTAATTCTAATTTCAATTAAACTTTAATTAGAACTATAAATAATTCTAATTAAATACTAACTATGTTCAAATAAGATCCAATATCTCATATTAATTCTTATTTATTAAATGTCTCATATTTAATCATAATGTTTCTCAAACTTTACAATCAAGTGCAACTTGATTAAAACATCCTTTTCCTAAATATGTTGGCAATAAATATTAATTATAACCTTAAATTGTATTTAGGATTAGATAAAACTCTTCTATTTTATTTTTATTTCTTTAATTAAACTATTTATATAGATCAAGGTTGATGTCTAGAAATACACCATGATCTCTAAAATATTTAGGAATGTCAAAGTGATTTTGATTATCCTTTCTGTGCTTGATATTTTCGTATAATTCAATCCATTCATTATACAATGTTCAAATTATACATAGAGCATGAAATTTAGGAATATCATGACCTCCTAAATATCTAAGAATGCCAAAGTCATTTGACTAATATTTTCGCATATGACATTTTCATATAATTTAATCATTTCATCATACAGTATTCAGATTAGATGGAATTAATATTTGTTTTATTTTGAGCCAATCATGTTAATTCTCTACCATTAGTAATTAATTTATTTAATGACATTTGAAATCTATTTTCAAGTGTTATTTTATCTTGGCTAAAAATTTCCTAAATCAATACTAATTGAGAACAATAGAACATTTTTCTAATCACTTTAGAGAGATGAATCTTATATTGATCACTCGACTACCTCCATATAACTTATGTTATATCTAATGACTATTGACTGAGTTAAGCTTGAACATATCATAAGCAAAATTTTAAAAATCGGACTGGATATTGAACCGATCAAAGTAAAGGTTTAAAGTTTAGAGGTTCAACCAGTATTTAACGACTATAAAACTAGTATATAATAAATAAGAATAAAAATTACAAGAATAAGTAAAATATAGTATAAAATAAATTATTTTGATGTAAAAATACACATAATGTCTATTAATATATAATAAACTAATAATAATTTTAAAATTTTAAACTAAGATTAAATCTAACATAAATTTTAAAATAATAATAATAATAATAATAACTATATTTCCATGTTATCATTTACATAAAGACTCATAAAATTTGAAATATGTTTAAAGAAAGTCAATGAGAGTGACCCTAACTTCTTTTTTTAATGTCCTTTAAATATACTCTTTATAGTTTCAATATTATTTAAAACACATTCTTAAATTATTATAAGCAAATTTACTTATATATACTAATAAATAATTTGATTTATTAAACAAATTCGTGATAAAAATAATAAATAATTTTTAACATTAATAATTTAAAATTTTCAATTAAAATGTAAGGGGATAAATAAAGATACTAAAATTTGACAAATATAATTTACTAGTGAGTTTAAATAAATTTAGTATTTTTAAAGATTCAAATAGCAATATATTTTTAAAATAATATTTTAATTAAAATATAAAGAGATAAATAAATAATATAAATTTTAAAAAATTTAATTTATCAATTAAATTGTGTGAAATACTAAAAAAAGAAAATAATTTTTAAAATGTGAAAACATTGGCATTGATAACATGGGTCAGTGCTCATGGAGAGAGAGGAGGGAAGCTTGTTGTTTGAGGTGGATCTTATATATTGTAAAAGAGTTGAGTGAGTTATTAATTGGTTTTTAGAGAAAATCAGGTGGTTTACAATAAACCAGCCAGTTTTTATTTAGAAAGGTGATAAATATAAACAAGACCAAAAACTAGGCTGGTTCATATTTATCCAGTCGAACCGGTCTGTCCGGTCCCCTTTTTTAATTATTGATCATAAGTAGTATCAAAATATAATAATCTCTACATAAGTTAACTTTATAGATCTCAAGTCCAATGATCACTTATATAATATTAACAACGAGAATTTCTATAGACATATAAGTATTGTTCCAATTGAATTTGTTATATTCGTGACTCCTTCCTTCATAAGATAAAACTTAAGTTGAGCTAGTCTTTTTACGTTCTATTAATCTATAATCTTAATAGAACAATGACTAGGAACAATTTATGAATAATACATAAATGAATTATGAATTCATAATTATGATTTTATCATAATTTTAATTGCAATGTGTATTGATAAAGAATTTCTTTAAACTTTTTTGCACTAAAATACAACCAACCAATTCATTGTAGTGTATAAACCAACAGTCCTCCCCTTTATTTACTTACCATTTTTGTAATGATTTTTTGTTCTTCTCTTTTTACCTTTTTCTACATAATGATTATCTCTTATTATGTTTTTGACCAAACAAGTGCCTTAAAGTTGACTAACTTCCCTCTCCTTGCCTCTTCTTCCTCTTCCGACCCCCTTTGCTTACCATCCTTACTACCATTGTTCCTTTGACTTCTATACGTATTCCTCCTCCAACCTCCTTTTCCTTTCATCACCACTACCATTCATCACTTGACTTCTTCATTTGTTCCTATTCTTTTGTCTTCTTCAAAGCCATCTATAGTTCCCATAGCGCAATCCTCAGTTATAATGTTAACCTAAGCTCTAGTTCATGCTCTAGTTCTCAATGAACCACTCTCACTCAGGGATCTTTTATCCAATCTCATTCTCTGCCTTCCTGTTGTCTTAATCCAAAGCTTAGTTGCAAGTAAGTTATAGGAGATCCCTCACCTTTTAAGTTTCATTTTTTCTTTCATTCTAACTTAAAGATCCCTCACCTTTTATGTTTCATTTTTTCCTTCATTCTAACTTAAAGAACTCTAATCCTATTGCACCCCTTTTAAGGTGCTTAAGGAAGGAGATGTGTAGCGCCCCCTTACTGTAGGGTATAAACCGGGATACCCGAAGGTCATTCCGATACATATCCTACTATAAGGGCGAGCTACGATCGATCACTACATCCTCTTCATATGGCATGGCAACATAATTCACTTATAAAACATCATAAGAAGATCACAATATTTTAAAACCAACTTTTTCCTCATTGCACTTCGCAAAATCGAAGTCTACATTGTCTTTCATCATTATC
>JAOSBK010032470.1:0-11218 GCA_027568895.1 Erythroxylum shatona | reverse complement strand
AGGTTTTGTTGCTCTTAAGAGCACGCCTCTTATCATTGAGCCAATTGCACGCCTCTTACCATTGAGCCAATTGGCTCAATGGTAAGAGGCGTGCTCTTAACAGCAACAAAACCTTGAGGTCTTCAGTTCGAGTGGTGACTCACTCAAGAACCAAAGAGGACAATACCTGGAGTGACGGCGGTAGAGGCCGTGCTCTACAATTAAAAAGGCGCCTTTCAATACCTTTCCAACGAGTCCAGATTTGTGTTAATTGGATGTGTGTGTTAAGAGTTATGTGTTGGTGAAGAGGAGTAGCTTAATGAGAAGTTGCAAAAAAATTGGGATTGCATGTTTGTTGGGCACAGCTCGCCCATGCGGGCGAGCAGGCACAGCCCAACCGTGAGGGCGAGCAGGCTCGCAGCTCGCATCTCGCATCTCGCCCATGCGGGCAAGTAGCGCATCGCTCGCCATGCGGGCGAGCGATCCCGCAAAGCTCGCCAGGTGAGCGAGACGCTCGCCCAGCGAGCGGGCCAAGGGCTCGCGCCCAAGGCGAGCCCAGGCGTGCGGGTGCGTGCCCAGGCTCACCCATGGGCGCGACGCCGTTTTGAATATGCAAAATACTTGGTTTTTCTTTCCCTTTTCGACCTCCGTCCAATCTTTTGCACATAACTTTTTGGCCCGAACTCCGATTGACCTGATTCTTGAGGCATCAGATTCGTAGAACATTTAAGTTCATTATATGTGAAATTGGGAATTTTTAGAATTGGAATTGACGGGGATTGGTTAGGTCGAAGTGGGGGGGTTCGGTTAATTATTTTTCTGAGCAGTATTTTGTTAATAATTGGACCTATAGAGATCCGAATTGAGCGATTCTTGTACCTATGGTCTTCTAAATTATAGAGGAACATTTTGTGACAGGAAATTATGGAATAGTGCTGGGAATGTCACGAACATGCATTGTACACATTCTAAATTGCTTCATGTGCATTAGAAATTATTTCTGATTGATCAATGGGTAATGTTTGAATATTTTGACTGTTATAGAGGCACTTTTGGAACGTCATCCTACGGATGTTGCCGAGACTTCCAGGCATTAGCTCGGAAGCTATTTGGTTAGTAACCTAGATGGTTCCTCAATCTTTATCTGTTTATAATTCTGTACTTATGGAACACAAAGCAAAGTCAAACCATATGTGATCAAATTATTGGGAAATGGTATCAATACATCCTTTTGCTATGATAGATGGTTAACCACTAGAGTATGTGAGGATATGGATGAGCTTAATTCGATTAGAAATATCATTTGGGATGATCAATCTATTGCTTATGCTTTGGCATACAAAATTAAAATTTTATTAAGGATTCAAGATTCAGGTTTATATAACCATGTCAATAGCAATGAGCTCAAGGAAAACAAAGTAGATGTTAACAGGTGGAATTTGTCTAAAAATGGTAAATTCAACAATTTGACTTGTAAAAAATTGTTTTAAGAGCAAAGAAATGTGGTAGCATGGCATAAACTTGTCTTATGCAAGTATATGATACCTAGAGCTTCAATCACAATGTGGAAAGCAATCAAGAACAAGTTACCTACAATTTATAGATTAAATAAATGTATGGCTATTCCAAACATATGTATTATTTAAGTAGAAACAAAAAGTTATTACTCACTTATTCTTTAGATGCCAGTTCACTCAACCTTTGTGGATGGACATAACTCACAGATGTTTATTAGGAGATGCACCAGACGAGCGGTATCCGATTGTAGCTTGGTGTTCAGATTTAAACATGCATGATAAAACAAAGCAATGATGCCTTTTCATATATCTAATAAAAACTATATAGGATGAAAGGAATATAAGAATATTAAAGGACACTGAAAAACAACTATCAAGGATATACGAGGAAACAATCAAAGAAATCAAGTTACATTTTATTACCTTTGAAGATAAAATGCATATTAGCTCTAGTCTTATGTCAGTATGCGATTAATGATTAACATATATGCTCGTGTTTGATCCTTTATAATACCATTAAGGTGGTTTGTCAACCCATTCATTTAATGGGATAGTTTATGCTTGTAACAATTTTTATTGCCTTTTATGACTTAATCTAATTTACAGTTAAAAACAAACAACTCTTTTCTAAATAAAAGATTTCTCTAATTATTTTAAGCGGGGAAATGAAAAAATGTCCAAATTATTTGTAAGAATTTATTAAGATGAAAGAGAAAATCCTTGTTCTTCTTCTCTTTAACTCTCCTTGTTTAACCATTTTTTGACTTTTCACTTTTGGTCACCTAACTTGTTGGGAACCCCAAGCGTGCTTTCGAAGCCTAACATTCAGAACCATAATCACTGAGCTTATTCCAATGAAGTCTCCTTAACCATCTTTGATTCCTCTTCTTGCTCTGATACCACAACTGTTGGGTCCCGCTTGAAATCCGGAACCCAAACCTTGCAAAATCATGATACTGCACATATTATCCTATAGGGTTATTCTCATGAACCCTTATTAGACATCATCCTACAAAGGTGGCGTGCCTACAACAATCAAACATAAAAAACAAACTTATTACTTCAACTCAACTATATTACGAGGAAGTCAATATGAACATGCATAACCAAACAACTTCAATCTATCATTTCATTTCTAAAGCAACAGAGTTTGAAAAACTTTATTTACATATCAAAAGCCACACCATTGGCTAATTACAAAAAAATACAAAAAAAATTGTGAAAGTTCCCTTAGGCTCTTGATCACTTGATCTTTTAACTATCACCTAAAGAGGGGACAAAAAGGGGGTGAGCTTGACAACTCGTGGGTAACAGTTTATAATGAAAAAATAAGCAAAACCTTTGAAATCATTTTACTTGTAATAGAAAATTTTCATTGAGTTCATAAAACACACATTTCTTAAGCTTTCAACCAAAATCCATAAGGTACAAATCATGAATGCATCAAACTTATTAACATAATATAAGCACATAAGCACATTAGAATGATTCGGGTGGATCCAAAGCAGAACGTACTACGCATTTCCATATAATGGTCTTGCGTAGCTGTGAACTTATGGGAGTCCATGAAGGAGCTCCATGTTACTAGCGGGCCGGCGGGAGAAGCCTTTTGTCAAAGTATACTTGACTTAACCTAAGAGACTACCATAAACCAGATAACATGTATTTCATGACTTGGAAAACATATTGCCCAAAATGACACTTTTTGAAAACTTGATTTTTTTTCATAAACGTGAGATATGTCAAAACCATGATTTCATAAATATGTTATCTTTTTTTAAATAACTTTCAAAGTCTTTTCATAAATCATCATATAACTCATATAATAATATATTGCACTTTCTCAAATCATTCCAAAGCAATAAATGCAACACTTATGATGCAATTGAAAAAATTAAACTTTCTTAAGTAAAAGTAAACATTCACGACTTATTTACTCTATTATAAACATATACCCATCTTGATTTCTTTGCTTATAGCCTTGCTCAAAAATGTCTCTCCTTTTATTCCTCTTGCCTCTCTTGATCCATTTATACAATGACAAAAATTTCACTCAATAGGGTTTTCAATTGAAAATCCTTCAAGCATAATCACTAAAATTGGTTCTAGAATACTTAAACCCAAGCATTTTCTAGACTTCACAAACTAAAATCTTCCAAAAATCCAAAAGATCCAAAATGGTCTTACCTTGATTCTTTACCAAATGAAGAGATCTTTAACTCAAAGGGAAGTTCTTCTCTTCCTCTACCTTTTTCCTTTCTGGAATAGCTCCAAAATCTCTCTTGAGGACTAAGAAAAATTAAACCCTAGCTTGTTTTCTCTTATTTCTCTCCTTCTCTTCTTCTCCTTGTATTTCTCTCTCTTCTTCATGACACTCTCTCTTTTTCTCTTCAATTTTCGTTCTTCTCTATTCTTAAAATGCAAAACAACACTTCTTCTTCCAATTATGCCCTTAATGATTGAGAAATGTCTTATTTGCCCTTCTATTTAAGCCTTATATCTTTTATGCTTAAGTGTCTTGCCAAAAATACCCTTGAACATTCCTATAACCTTAACACTTTAATTTAGAAAAGTTCCCCTTGTCTTAAGGTTCTAATGACACCAAAATCATTCAATTTGGTTCAGAAATCCGAAAGTTGTATCCCAAACATTCTCGGACTGTTCTTATTCTAAAACAGTATACGATACCCAATTTTCATCCAGAATTTGAAAGTCTTAGGGACTGAATTAGATTTAAATTTCTTCATACCATTTGTAGCTCCATGTCTCTAGTTTATTTTGAAATAAGAATTATCTTATTCGGAGCTTTACCGATCCAGAAATCATCAAAATACTGAAGCATGTTTAGTAACATATCCAATTCATACTCTTATTTTGATTCAATCCATCTTTTCCGAATTCCCACCAATGCTATCAAATTCTATGTAGGGACATAAAAATGTGTTAAGAAACTATTGGTTTAAGAATCACTTCATTTGGAGGTCAGAGAACAAAGTTATGACCGAAAGAATCAAACATGATTTTTGCCCTCAATCATATTGAACCTATCTTGGTACAATTGGCATAACTTTCACTAGAGATGTCAAATCAAGGTTATTCTTAGACGGTTTCAAAGAAGAATTTAATATATACAACTTTTATGAAAACTAGAAGGCATATTCTATTGTATGAAGGTGAAAATGGAGAAGATGATAGGATCAGATGAAACCAAAGAAAAAGGCAGACATATGAGAAAAAGCAGATGAATGGGGAAAATTACTATAACTTTACCTACAGATATTGGATTAGGATATTCTTTAGATGTTTCAAAATAGGACTTCAAGATCTACAACTTTCATGAAGATCTTGAAGGCAGATTCTATCATCTAGAGGGTCAAAAATGGAACAGACGATAGAATCAGACCGAACCAAAGGAAAAAGGAGACGAATTGGGAAAATTGCTATAACTTTACCTACAGTTATCAGATTAGGATGTTCTTTTCATGATTCGAAAGAGAACTTCAAAATCTACAACTTTTATGAAGACCTTGAAGAAAAATTATATCGTCTGAAGGGTCAAAAATAGGAATAGATGATAGTGTACAGAAGGTCAAATATAAAAGAACCAGAAAGTCAAACATAGACGATATGACATCATCACAAATGATACATTTCACAAACGATATAATGTCATCATAGATGATATGACGTTATCACAGACGATATACTTTACAGACAATGTGATGTCATCATAGATGATATGATGTCATCACAGACGATACATTCTATACTCCTGAATATCTCTATTTAAAAGGATCATAACTTTTGACTCCAATGTACAAAATTCTCATACTATGTACCGTTGGAAATATGAAAAGATAATCTACAACTTTCTAGAAGACACTTTTCTATAATTCAGCATTGATCAATCCAGAATTTCCCTCGAATTTGGAACATGAATTTTATATTCATCCACCAATGTACTGTACCCAGTTCTCAACTTCATGACAAATTTTGAGATTCTTAAAGACAGAATTTAGATTTGATGTCTGTATAAGAAATGTAGCATATGTTTCTAGTTTAATCTAGATTAAGAATCATCTCGTTTGGATAACTAGAGAAAAAGTTGTGGCTAAAAGACTGAAGCATACTCCGTGAACATTTTCTAGATCAACCCCCCATTTTGTTTTCATTTTACTTGTAACTTTCACCTTAATTCTTCCCATTTCAAAATCTCTTATCCACCAAAAATACTAAAGCAAAACATGAATCTATCCACATTTCTCATTCACTACTTTACTCTTGTCTATTATTTCTTAGTTCAAGAATTTTCATTCATTCGTTCTTTACTTATGACTAATTACCAAATTTCTCATTTAATAGTTTTAATAGCCAAATTTCTCATTTAATAGTTCTAATCTTCTAAGAAAAATTTGGGATCCAACATAACTGCCTCAGGCCAGAAGTTCTTAGGCATTTGTTTACATGAAAGCATACTACAAACCATTTCTATGATTGTGCGGTTCGCACGTTCCGCCACTCTATTTTGTTGAGGAGAATAGCTTACAGTCAATTGATGTCAAATTCCGTTGGTCACGCAAAAGTCTATGAATTCATTGGAATTGAACGCTCCACCCCTTTATGTGTGTAGACCTCGAATGGATGTGATCATGGATGTTTCAACCTTTTCTTTGAAAATCTTCAATACTTTAAAAACCTTTGATTTTTCTGTAAAGAAAAATACCCAAGTTTTGCAACTAAAATCATCAATAAAGGTTAAGAGATACCTTTTGTTGTTGTTGGAAATTGGAGAAATAGGCCCACAAATATCGGCATAGACAAGTTGGAGAATTTGTGAAGCTCTCCAGGTGCCTTTTTATGGAAAAGAGTTTGTGTTGTTTTCCTTTTACGCAATCTTCAAAGAAAAGACTGGAATTTTGTAATTGCGACAAACCCTTAACCATCTATTTGTGAGATAGTATCTTGAGGCCATCAAGACTTAAATGCCAATAATGACAATGCCACAGATGATCTGGATTTTGAGAAAAAGTATGGAAACATGACTGATCTAGTGATGTGATGATCGATCAAAGAATAAACATGTCATTGTGTGACATTAGTGGTTGTGATGATAAGTCTTTTCTCTAGATGAAATACTTTGCACTAGTTGTGTTGAATTACGGTAGATAATCCTGTCCTGCAATTGACCAATACTTAAAAGATTGTTTTTAAATCAGGTATGTAAAATACCTCTGTGATAACGTGTGCAAGGTTGTTGACTTGCATATGAATTTGTCCTTTCCCCATGACCTGAAGAGTCGAATTATTGCCAAGTTTAACAGATTTACGGAAGGTATCATCAAGGTGTGAAAAGAACTCTTTCCTTCCACACACGTGGTTGCTGTAACCAAAGTCCAGGAACCAGCTAATTTCCTCGTGAGATCTATCATCGTTAATGTAGGCCATTAGAAGAAGCTCTTACCTTTCCATCTTGGCAAAGTGAGCTTTGGAGTCCTTACTTTTCTTGGGACACTCGTTTTGAAAGTGGCCAAGATTATGATAATAATAGAATTCAACGAGAGCTTTATTCATACCTTGTCTACCACATCCTCTTCCCCTTCCACGTAAGGTGCCATGGGCACATTCAGAACTATCAGACATTCTCACGACCAAGCTTCAATGCTTGCTCTTCAATGATATGACTAGATAAACGTTGTTCATGGGTACCTAGAGACTACTTTGCAATTCGTCAATACTTATATGATCCAAGTCTTTGGATTCCTCAATAGAGCAGACCACAAAGTTAAATTTGGATGACATAGAGCCAAAATCTTTTCAATCACAGTAACATTACTCATCTTTTCACCAAGACTACGCATTTTATTAGTAATTGTAAGGGTACGAGCAAAAAAATCATTAACAATTTCACCTTCCTTTATGTGCAAAATTTCAAAATCTTTGCAAAAAGCCTGAAATTGTGCATGCTTGACTCGGGCATTCCCTTGATACTTTTGCTTCAGGGAATCCTAAATACCCTTTACCGTGTCTTTGGTCAAAATGGCTTCTAAGGTGGTGCGATCAATGGCTTAGAATAAATAGTTCTTAGCTCGTAAATCCTTCAATGTTTGGTCAGCTAGCACCTTCCGTTCCACATTAATAGGGGTTGCATCCTCTTCGAGAACTCCATTTTCAGCCATGTGCCAATATTCCTTTAAGCGAAGGAAATTTTCTATAAGCATGCTCCAACGCTCTTAATGCCCATCTAGTCGGGGAATAACTGACTGTACAAAATTATTTTCTAAAGACATGACAATTTGTGAACTTTGACTCTCGGCTCTGATATCAAATGTTAATGCTGAAGAACGTGATCAGTCTGGGAGAAAAACTCTGTAATAATATTGAATGCGAATACAGCTACTTATATAGCCTTGCAATAACAAAAACGAGAAATAAAAGACACTCCAATATATTTGTGGGGTTAAGCTAAAAAACATACCAACTTCCCTAAATAATATGGATTTATTAACAGGATTCAAAGACTAAGTCTATTTCCGAAACTATTGTAACACTCCCATCAATTTCATCTTCAATCTGACACTCCCCAGTCTTTATTGTTTCAGATTTGTCCAAACAAACAACATTTGTAGAAAAATCAAAACTAACATTCGATTGTTTCAGATTTTTTAACTCATTATGATTTTCCATAATCCAAAACAAATGTCAGACTATGTAATGGTGGTGGCCTAGGTGACTATCCAAAAAATATCAAAACAAGAAGACTCTTATTCTAGTTGTTTCATTGACTATGATAAATTTGGTATTTTTTATTGGGTCCGAATTTTCAAGTACTTACACTTTTCCATATTTTCACAAATAAGACAAACATCAAATTGCCATGTAAGACATAGAAGAAGACGGACCAAAATGAGAATGGCTTCTACAATTATGAATTACCCAAGACGCACCACCACAATTTTATTTTGGAAACATTAAAATAAATAGGATGGCTTATTCAACGTGCTCGAAACTCATTTTTCTAACAAGAGAAGATAGTCAGTATACTTCTTTAAATTGGGAATATTTTTTTATGTCCATACTCGATCAGCATGTGTTCTACCCGATGAAAGGAATTTACAAACAAATGGCCAATTCTTGTCATTTTCAGCGACGCAGATTCTTCATTAGTCAAAAGTTGTACTTGGGCTTTGATATACTGCCAACGAAGGAGAGCCAAGTTATAAGTAGGCCTTCCAATTACTGGCCCAAAAGTACTTCAATATTTACACGCCACAGTCACCCATTTCTTTCGCCTGCATTTGTATCATCTGCCCTTCATCTTTCACAATTCATTTTCTTTGTGTATTTCTAAAAATCTTGTACTGTTAATTAATTGCATGAGATGGTAAACCATTTATCCATTCTAGAAAGACTACATGTCACGACCTGATATTACATTGGGCCCATGATAACCGCCACGTACTTGGGCTAAAGACATTTACGATATCATTATTCCAATCATGCAAGGCTAACTGAATATCTCTTCTTTTTAAAAAAAATTTGGGCAGCACAATGATTGTATTTTTAAAATCCCAAAACTCAATCAAATACCTGCAAATAATTTTAAACACACTTCTATGTTCACATCAAAAATTTTACCAAACTTCAGGACTTTAAAATCCACTCAAAGTAATCTCAACAGCAATATCAAAAGTACTTACATAAGGTCTTTTTCAATAACAAAACAGTCAAGAGTTACATTTATATAGTCATAAAGAGTATCAACACAACCAATACAATAAAAACGATAAAATGGTTCATGAGCCACAATGCAACAAAAACTACCAATGTGCAGTAATATCTCGAAACTGTCAAAAGACTGCACGATCTAGTTAGAGCTTCAAATTCATTAAATTAACCTGCATAGTTGGAAGGCGAAGGGCGTGAGTACACTATGCACTCAGTGAGTAGGAAAAACATATATCGCAAATAGAACTCGATACACACCAACACGGTGTAGATAACCTATGAAGTGAAACATACATCACATAGAAACATATAGACCTAGCTTATGACTTAACATACACTGGCTAGGAACCACATAGGCCTAGCATATTAATCACTCATCTTGTAAACATAGGTTCCAATTCCAGTACACAAAAGCAAAAAAATATCACATGTATAAATCAAAACTCGTCAGAAATCAAATCCCAAAATAAGTCAAAACAATCATGTGTGATACCACTACTCGGTCAAACTAGTGTGCATACCCACCGATCTTCGATGTTGGCTCAACTTTCATCTGTAGTGAGTTCGAACTATAGTCGAAAAAAGCGTCATGACCCTAGGTGATGACCTCGCGATGTCCAGATCCTAAGTGTAGAATCGCCTACAAGTCCCATAAAAAGGCGTCGATATGGGGACTCGACTTTTATGTACTAGTGTTAAGGGTACGAGGGTCGCTTAATCAGTTGTGCCTAGCACACAATTGGCTAATCGTTTCCTCACCAATCCCAAGAATCATATACAAAAATTAAGTACAAAAATCAAGTAAGGTACTATGCTTTTATTTATTGGTCCAACTGATAAAATGAAATCGTGTCATAGCTTTAAGCAAAAAGAGACAAATATACGCAGCATACATGACTCGATTATGCATATGTAAATTCAAAAACATTATTTCATGTAATAAAAGTCATCTTTTGCACTCCAAGTGCAAAGTTGTTAAAAATGTAGTTTTATAAAATAAAAACATTGTCCTTTGTACTTCAAGTGTAGATTTGTTGAAAATAATATCATTTCTCAAAATACGTAATAAAAACATCAGTTTCAAAACAATATCATTTATTAAATACATAAGTATACTAGCATCTATTTGAGATTCAACTTTACTATACATTACCTAGGTTTAAAATTCACATACAAGTCATCATGCATGTCTTAGGATGTTCTAATATCATTTGAGAGATATGGTTTCCGTAACTCACTAAAAGGAAGGTGTACACTCCCTTATCTTCAAAAATTATCGATACGAGCTCTTTGATTTACAGTTCTCGAGCCTTTATACATTAAAAAAAATGTACAATGTGTTTTACTACTTAAACATGAATTTCATATTTATACACCATCACATAAGTGTATAAAACGCAATATCACTCTCTTTAAGCCATAGGATTCGACCATTAAGCTTCTCACACAGTTACTTTCTTACTATTCACATTAGCTTTTCTTTTGTATTTTCTAAAGCATGTAATGCCTTTAATTCAATACTTACTCATTTCAAAACATAATTAAGTTCATTTTTATCCAAGCACATTAGATCATTATTCATCAATCTCAACAACAATTGAAGTTTACTCCAAGTAAACATGAATACCGCTTTCAATGTATATCATTACAAATCCTTAAATCCTAAGCCAAGTTCAGTTAGACATTTTATCAAATACCTAATGTGCATGACTGTCAAGTCATATTTTCAAGGCTTTGTCATGGTAATTCATGCTCCTATCTTGTTATATAACAAATACTTTCAATCAACAATACATTTCTCCACTCCATTCAATTCAATTCCCTTCATTTAAGTCATATTCATCATATTTATACAACTCATCACATTAATCCATTCCTGTTGGATCGCGTACAGTCCGAGTATTCACAATACACTGCGGGAAAGACCATACAACAACATGAAGTATAATCGAAAATACTTAGGATGTACGAAAATACCTTTATGCCGTGGGTGGGTT
>JAOSBK010032469.1:0-11219 GCA_027568895.1 Erythroxylum shatona | reverse complement strand
CAAATTGCATTAAATAAAAGTGCACACTCAAGGATCAATTTAAGCACAAAATCAAGAATTAGGAGTCAAAAAGTGTAATAAAGGTCATGAAAGTGTTGCCAATTTAGTTAGTAAACTTGGGCTCAATCAGTCCATGTTGAGGAGGTATAGATCGGATCCCTCCCATATTATTTAGACTACTGAGGTTCAGTTGAGAGATGATCTGACCTATGAGGAGACTCTAGTGGAGATCTTGGACACTAAGGAGAAGGTCCTCAGGAAGAGGCTACATAGGAACCTTTGGAAGCAATGAAGGAGAAGTATCCACACCTCTTTAACGATTTAGGCAAGAATTTCAAGGAAAAAATTTTTTTAAGAGGGGGAGAAATGTTGACCCCTGAATTTTTTTCTTGATGAATAAGCATGTTTAGATTAATTTTAGGGTTTTGCTAGATTAATTTATGTTGGAATTAATTATAACGTTAATGTTAGTGAGATTATATGACATAGGTTAATTGAATTAAAGTGTTAGGGTGGTAAGATTGCCTGAGGGGCATTGTTGGAAGATCACTTAAGCTTAAAAACCATAAAGCATTAATGGAGGGGCAAAATGGACATTGTGCAATCATTAAGGGTATAAAAGGGGAGAAAAATTGTTGGCTTGCATTTGGAAGAAGCCAAAAATGTGAATGAGAAAAGAGAAAAGAGAGAAGCACGAAATAGAGAGAAAGAAGAGAAAAGAAGGGAGGTCAACTAGGTTTCAATTTTTCTTAGCCTTTAAGAGGGATTTTGGGGTTGTGCAAGAAGGAAAAAAGGAAGAGGAAGATTGGAGCTTCCATTAGAGCCAAGAAACTCATTATTTGGTGAAGATTCAAAGCAAGTGTATGTTTAATCTTTTGGATTTTTAAAAGGGTTTTGGTTCAAAGAGCTTAGGAAATGCAGGGGTTTAAGTATTCTAGGATCAATTTCATGCATAGGTTTCTTTGGGTTTTCCAATTAGAGTTCATTTTGAATGGGAATTTTCGGTAATGTTGAAGGGAGGCAAAAGAGGCAAGAGGAGCAAGAGGAGAGACATCCTTAAGCAAGTTTTCAATTAAGGAAGCTAAGGTGGGTTACATTTTTATAATATCATTAATAAGCCATAAATGTTATTCAAATAAATGGAATTAAATGATTTACAACAACTTGATAAAGGTGCTTTTATTGTTATTTAAATGTTTGATAACATGCCACATGTTTTCTTTTTTGTATGTGAATTTTGTGAATGAATTTTGAGCTGATATAGGAATGATTGCTAATTGCTTCATAATTGTGGCATTTGTTTCTTTTGAATGATTTGAGAAAGGGCTATTATGCTTGGCATAGGATTTTGGTTGAATTATGAAATGATGACGGAAATGATTTTTGAAAGAATAGCAAGCGCATGAAATCAAGTTTCCAAAAATGTGCCATATGGGCAAAATGTTTTTCAGTTCATGAATTACATGTTATGTGGGTTTGGTGTAGTCCGTTCAAAAATGTCACGTGCACGTTGACCAAGTTAAAGGCTTCGTCCACCTGCCTGCTAGTGGCACGGAGCTCCTTCATGAACTCCCTCAAGTTTACGACTACACAGGACCATTATGTGGAATTGCGTAGTTCATCATGTTTATGGATCTTCTGAAACCATTATGATGTTCTCATATGTTTATCTGTGTTGATAAGTTCGATGATTGTTTGACTTATGTGAGTTGTAAATTGGTTTGGCAAGTTGAGAAATATATGTTTTATAGATTTTCATGGGAATTTGCTATGATCATAAGGGTTTTCAATGGTTTTTGCTTGTTACTAATTATAAAACTGTTATTGACCAGTTTTAAGCTCACCCACTAATTCCTTCGCATCTATAGACGATGAGCAAGATATCGAGTGATCAAGTCGAGAGTCAAGGCATCACTTCAAGTTGCATATTTTGTTTTTGAAGTTAGATCATATAAAATAAGGCTTTAGTTGCATTTTGAGACATTATTGTTCTTGTAAAGTTTGTATTTTTGGATTATGATGTAAGGTTTGATGAAATGCATATACATTATGTTTGCTTATGACTTTTCAAGATTTTACATTGCAAATTTCATGTTTTCATAGGGGTAGGAATTATGCTATAACTTTAGGGAAAAAACTACAGTAATCTAGGACGAATTTGACAAGGTTTTCTTAATAAAATTGTAGCTTATTTTTCTAGATTTTTAACAATATAATGTATGGAATTTTTGGATATCGGTGTTGAGAGATATGATCATTATAAGTTGGTAATGTTGCATAGGACGTTTATACTAAATGACTAGAGTATATGAAGTGATATCACACTAGAATTGTTTGATTTGGGAAGATTATGAGTAAAATGTATGTTAGAATGGGTTTAGGATCCATTGGAGGGGTCTTGGAGAGTGAAAATTTTCATTACACCTGAAGTTGACATGGTCAGGTCGTGTAGATTCACGCTGGCCGTGTATTCCTGATGCAGAAAAATTGTTGCACCCGAAGGTTACACGTTCTGTCCATGTAGTTTCATATGGCCCCTGTTTTGACCCTCCAAATAACAAAATTTCACTTTGGAGTCTTCACAAAAGTTGTAGATCTAGAAGTCTTATTTCAAACAGTATAAGAATAAACTAAATCCAAAATCTCTAGTGAAAGTTATGCCAATTTTTCTAAGATAAGTATAATATTATCGAGAACAAGATCATGTTTGCTTCTTTTGGACATAACTTGATCACCCAACCTCCAAATGAAGTGATTCTTGAACCAATAGATTCCTAACACAGATTTATATATTTGTAAAACAATTGGTAGCCTTTAGGGTTCATTTGAAAAAGATGGATGAAAGGAAGTGAGGGGTCGGGAGTAGAGCATGACTAGGTTATGAACATACTTTGGTTTCTTAGGCATATCTTCATCTATAGAGCTCCGATTGAAATTAAACTAGAGACTAAGAGCTACAACTAATTTGAAGAAGTCAAATCGTGATTTTGGTGATTGACTGGTGTGGGCACACCACCCTTGTGGTATGATGGCAAATGAGGGTTCTTTGAAGTAACCCTACAAGTTAATAGGCTTACGTTCTCACGACTTCGAATGTTTGGCTCCAGAAATGAGGACCAACAATAAAACCATCTATGAGTTCATAGTTTGATACAAGTTCTACATGATCTAAGTTACTAAACAAAAGCATTATATCTAAACTCCTCAGATGTCAGATGACCAGACCTTTGAGCCATTTCTTATTCCCAAAGTGGACAATACAAGACTTCAACTAGATTTTTTTAGAAGCTAAGTCTCCTCTTAGTACTTGCAAAATCAATGTTGTAATTTTTATTAGTTTTGAGAACTCAGTGAGTGATCCATCATCGATGTGCTTAGTCAAATAGAACATAAACATCTCATGTATTAGACACAGTTCAAACATCTCATGTATTAAACACAGTTCAATCAGCATAACACCTTATCCAAAATCAAATCCCATATATATCACACTACTCATCATATTTCAATAAGCATATTATGACTACAAGACTTCATATAGTCAATTTAGAACAATCCAATCATTTTTCTCAATTCTTGATATCGTCAACATATACACAATTTAACAGTTATTTGTAATCAATCTGATGAACACATGTAAAGATATAGATGCAAATGCACATGAGACTCACTTCCATTTTTATTTGGTTGTGACCGAGCACCTATTTAACTGTCCCATATCTGTTTTGGATATCGAACTCAATTCAAATACGTTCTTGTACCCATTGTGCATATCAGACTTATTAATTGTTGAGCTTGTGTCTCTTTGTGCACAGCTTGAGGCTTAGGCTCTTTTCATGTTAGTCACTCCAGTCACAACTCCTTTATCTAATCATGCATATTCATGTGATGGAGTACAGCATTCTATATAATATGCTATCAATCACTTTCTTTCAATGTACACAGTCACTTATCACAATCATTGGATCTAAGTCCAACATTCAACAAATAGTTGAGAACGAAATTTCCATATTCACATTCAGTTTGAAAACACATCCATACAGCCATGAATATTAATTCCTCGAACCAACAATTTCTAGAATATCAAAATTATATAAAAAACAATTCAATAACTGAAATTTAGACAAAAACAATTCAATTATAGTGAGGATCATCTAAGTCAACTCACAGTAAGCTCCAGATAGCTATTGCCTCGATGATCCGGCAATGTCTGGATGAAGTTGATCAAGTTGTGCTTCTAAATCATGTAATACAAACATATGTACACATTACTGACTTGTTTAACCAAATAAGTACTCAATCATAGACATGTATATGTGTTATGTTCAATGTATGCTCAATTGATTATCTCGGGTATGTAACCTTATTTACAAATCTTGCTCATTTATTCATCATAACTTGTATATAACTAGTTTGTCATTAGATTTATATTTTAATTGAACTTGATTAGTCTCAATTCATCATTATTACATTCATCAATTCTTTCCTATCATTGTATAGTTAAAAAATTTCTAAATTCTCAATCAATCATACTTAATTCATTAATTTTATCCTTTGAATCACATTTACATTCATAAGAACATATTTTTACGGTTAATAACTCATACTTCCCTTATTCATATACATTGATATCAATCAATCCATTCCTTAATTTATAACCTAATTAACAACTTAAACTTATCAAACACTTAATCACTTAATCAAGCAACTTTCTAGGTTCATGTTACACCTTAATTAAATCCAATTACACCATTGTAAAGAGCCTTAACCATATGTAGTACAACAATTGCCCAAAACCTATATTTCCTCCTTCCAAACTACTTCTCACGATTGTAGGAAGGAGACTTATAATTCCCACAATCGTGGGATGAGTGAACCGAAGGTTCACTCACCCATAACCATGATTTTGCTTCTAATTTTTACTCCTCATGCTCCTTCCAACTTACCTTCATCAAAGTCCATCAATTTCACTTCAATTCTATCTTATTCAAGCTTTAATCCCTTATCAAATTCATTCCATAAACAAATTGTGGTCTTTTATGTATTAAGACCAAAACAAAATATGTAATTCATTTGATCATACATGTAGTCCTAGTTCTTTCGTATTTCACGATCACCATATTAGCACCTTTCTTTAGCATCAATTCACCTTCCTTATACTTCAGATTTCAATTTAATTAATTCATAAAAATAACCTTTAGCATACGGTTCATACATAAAAAACACAACATAAAATATCCAAGTTTTTTCGTCAAATTCCAACACAACCTCTTCATCAACATAATTTGCAATATGTCCCTAATTCAAACAATATAAACTTTCCACTATAACATGCAATAAAGAAAAATCTTTCACTTACTTTTTTAGCTCCAATTCTACCTCAATTCATTAGGTTAACTTTGCCTTATATGCATGTAAGATTCAACAATTGTTTAAGATAGCAATAGGATGATTTTCGGCTAGGAGAAGAGACAACACAACAATAATTTGAGTCTTTAACTATCTTGTGAAGGGTAAAAGTTTGGATTATTGATGTATCAATTAGACATAAACACAGCAAAACACAGGGATGTAAAGGTTGACAGAATTTTAGTGGTGTGTGAGAAGAAGAAAAGTGAAGAATGAACATAGCTAGGATTACTTGTGTAGGAGCTTAACACCTAAGGTGTTAGGTGTCACCAACTTAATTTGACATATATCTATAAGCATGTTCTCCATTTATCAAGTATAGATGCTGCCATATGTCACTTACTTATTTAGTCCATTTGTCATACAACCATTGCTACCATTTGTCAATTAATAACTTATGCCAAATGTCACTCATTCATCTATGCCAAATGTCACTTCTTCATAGTCTTAATCATCCTAATTTTATGTGTATCCATTTGTCCAACCATTTGGCATTTTTCCTAGACAAATGTACATTTTAATTCATCAATTTTCCAATTGTACCAAATTAAATCTAAATTTACTACTTGTAATTAATCAAACTAAAATGCAAGGCATAAACAATACATGATTCACATCATGATCATTTTAACCTTTTCTTACCCAATAATGAGTTAATTGAGTGCATATACATTCTTTGTAATGTGTACTAAATCATAATTCATGTGTGTATACTATTGATATGCATGTGAATGAAATGAAATTCATGAATTTTCAATGTTATAGCTTCTATGCAATAGCCTAGGGTTCTAATCCCTCAATTTGAAAAACCAGCTTTTAGAATTCTCCCCTTTAAGGAATTTCACCAACGAAATTTTTACTTGATTGTTCAAACAGACAGGGTACTATTTTCTCGTGTTCTCTTTAGTCTCCCATGTAACTTCTTCTTTCGAATGATTCCTTCAATTGACTTTAACTAATGGGATCACTCGATTTCTCAATTGTTTAGTATGGTAACCCATTATCTTAACCAATTCCTCTATATAACTTAAATTATTTGCAATTTTAACCTCCTACGTTCGTAGCGCATGTGTCAGATCTGACTAATACCTCCTAAACATACTAATATGAAACATATTATAAATCTAATCCGTCTCAGCTGGTAATGCTAACCTGTATGCCAATGGTCCAACTCTCTTAATAATTTCATATTAACCAATGTGTCTAGGGCTTAACATACACTTTTTGCCAAACCTCAGCACTCTTTGCTAAGATGATACTCTCAGAAACACTTTATCTCCCACTTGGTTCTCTATATCTCTCTAGTGATGATCTGCATAACTTCTCATTCTATCTTCGGTTGTTTTAATTATACTACAAATTAATTTCACCTTATCAATAGTGTCTTGCATCATTTCTGGGTGTTCAATAATCCTTAGGCCCTTTCTTTCTTAATATAAAGGCATTTGACACTTCCTACCATACAATGCCTCATATTGAGCCGTACCAATGCTACTATGATAATGATTGTTGTATGCAAATTTAATAAGAGCTACTTTTTGAGCTCATGCTCCGTGGAACTTCAATACACAAGCTCTGAGCAAATCCTCAACAATTTTAAATGTCCTCTCACTCTGTCCATTTGTCTAAAGATGAAATGTTGTAATAAAGTTAAACCTTTTCCCATTGCTTTTTGTAAATTACCACAAAATCTAGAAGTAAATTTAGGATCCCAATCAAAAAATAATAATAATGGGACTCTATGTAATCTCACTATTTCATTAACAACCTCTGGGCTAACTGATTCATTATATTATTTTCTCTCACAGGTAAGAAATGGGTCAATTTCATCAATCTGTCAACAATAACCCATATGGCATCATGTTACCTAGGAGCCCTCGGCAAACCCATAATGAAATCCATATTAATCCTCTCCTATTTCCACTCTAAAATAGGCAATAATTGTAACTTCCCAACTAGAGCTTGATGCTCTACCTTAATTTGTTGACAAGTCAAACACTTAGCTATAAACTCTGCCACTTGTTTCTCCATCCTTAACCATCAGAAATATTGTTTCAGAGTACAGTACATCTTGGTAGTACTAGGATGCATACCATAGACTACGAAGTGAGCTTCCTCAAAATTTCTTTTCTCAGGTCATTAACATCAGGTACATATAATCTTTGCTTTAACCACAATAAATTGTCTCTCAATTCAAACTTAGAACTTAAATTTTGTTTAAACTTCTCAATAAGTTTCATAAATTATAGATCCTTGCTTTGAGCTTTTCTGATTCTTTCATGCAATACCAATCTAAGCTTCAATGTAGCTATCAATGCTTCATTCGGTCCCAAATTTAACTCAACATTGAATGCTCCTAATTGTAATGAATTTAGTACCCTCAATTTTTTAATCTATGCCACATTGCTATTGGATTTCCTACTTAATGCATCAGCCACAACATTAGCTTTACCAGGGTGATAATCAATTGTACAATCATAATCTTTAAGTAATTACTTCCTTTTTCTCATATTCAACTCCTCCTAACTAAATAAATATTTCAAACTTCTATGATCAATAAATATCTAAAATGTCTCTCCGTATAGTTAATGTCTCTGAAATTTTCCAAGCAAACACCAACGCAGCAAGTTCTAAATCATGAGCTGGATAATTAAATTCATGAGACCTCAACTGTCTCGATGCATATGCAATCACTCTGCTATAGTACACCAAAACACATCCTAGCCCCTGGTGTGAAGCATCACTATACATTTCATATCCTCTAGATCTTGATGGTATAGCTAACACTGATGCTATAGTTAACTGTTGTTTTAACTCCTCAAAACTCCCTTGGCACTCATCAATCCATCTAAAAGGTACATTCTTCCTTAGAAGCCTTGTCAAAGGGGCTAAGATTAATGAAAACTCTTTGACAAATCTCTTGTAATATCCTGCTAACCAAAGAAAATTCCAAATCTTAGATGCTTTCGTAGGGATTCCTACTTCATCACTACCTCAAATTTCTTTGGGTTTAAACACTATGTGACCTAAAAATGCTACTTGATTAAGCCAAAATTCACATTTACTAAACTTGGCATACAATTGTTTCTCCCCCATAATTTGTAAGACTAACCTCAAGTGCTTAAAATATTCCTCTCTACTCCTCGAGTACACCAAAATATCATATAGGAATACGATCACAAAATGATCTAAATAAGGATGGAACACCTTATTCATCAGCACCATAAAAGCTACTATAGCATTTGTTAACCTAAAAGGTATCACTAAAAACTCAAAATGCCTTAATTTTGTCCTGAATGCACTCTTTGGTACATCAACTACTGCTATCTTCAACTGATAATACTCTCATCTCAAATCCAGTTTAGTAAACACTTAAGCTCCCTGTAACTAATTAAGTAAATTATCTACTCTCGGTAATGGATACTTATTCTTTACTATCACTCGATTCAACTTCCTATAATCGATGCATAATCTCAAAGTCCCATCCTTCTTCTTTACAAAAAATAACGGAGCTCCCCAAGGTAACACACTAGGTCTAATAAAACCCTTATCCAATAACTCCTGCAACTAGGTCTTAAGTTCCTTAAGTTCGACATGTGCCATCCTATATGGAGGAATCGATATAGCGGTAGTACCTGGAATTAAGTCAATAATAAACCTTGTTTCCCTTTCTAGGGACAATCTTGGTAACCCAGTAGGAAACACATTTAGAAATTCCCTAACAACAGGAATATCCGATACTATCTGCTCAGTTAAGGTATCAATTACATAGAATAGGTATACCCCACATCCACCTCAGATCAGCCTAAATGCACTCTTCAAGGAAATTAGTGTAGCTAGCTTCTGTTGACTAACAACTCGAAATACAACCCTTGGTTGAGTAGGTGATTTAATAATCACTTCATTAGTATAACAATTCATTACTGCCCTATGTGTAGTGAGCCAATCCATACCCAATATGAGATCTATTTCCTTCAATTGCAATACTTTCGAATTAGCTTCCAGCTCTGCTCGATTAATCTAAAAAATGCAGCCTTTACAAACTACCCCACTTGTTGGAGTACTCATTACCAAGCCAAATTTCATCATCTCTCTCTCACAATACAGTTTAGATGCCAGATGTGGTGAAATGAATGAATGTGTGGATCCTAGAAATAATAATGTAAATGCCTCAAATTGAAAGACATGCAACAAACCTGCAACAACATTTGGGGAATTATGTGCCTTTTTTTTTGTGATGGAAAAAATCCTGGCCTGAGACTGCGTCTGATTACTCCACACCTCAGTCCTAACATTAGGACCTACTGAGCTAGTTTTGGCTCTACCTCAGCCTCTCTGTCCTACTCCACTGGCTCTACTATGTCAAACAGAGGTCTCAGTTACAAATCCTCCTCTCACTATTGACTGTGCTCTAGAGCTCGTAGGATACTCTCCAAGATGATACTTATAAGAGCCATAATGTAAACAAGCTCCCGTTAATCTCTAACATTCTCCACACATTGCTCACAATTGGGCATTTGTTGTGTTTGCCCACCATATACTTGTCCTTTGCCACTACTAGACTAAATAAAATCACCTCCCGATCTAAATCTCGACTGTCTCAATCAAGTATGTGATAAGAATTATCTCTTCTGGTGTTTAATAAATCTTCAGCTAGAATTAGCTTGAGTCTCACCTTACCTCTTCATTTTATATTCTTGCCTATACTCTGCTTGGCCATCTCTTAGTAATTGCTCAATTCGAATTAATGCAGTCTTAGGTTAGTAAAACTACTCAAATTAGTAATGACCAACCTTGTTCTGATCTCTATATTCAATCCATCCTCAAATTGCCTACTCTTATTCTCTTTAGTTAGAATCAATGTAGTAGCATATCCCATTAGCTCATTAAACCTCACCTCATACTCAGCTACAGTAAGATTCCCCTGTTTCAAATCCAAAAACTCTTTGATCTTCCTATCCAAGTAAATCTTGGGCATATAGTTCTCCTTGAAAACTTTCTTAAAATCTTCCCAATCTAGTCTACAAGGTTGGGAAGAACTACTAGGAATAGTTTTCCACCACTAATAAGTTGGAACTTATAGTAGCGAGATTGTGTAGTCAAACCTTTCATCAGACTCGTAGTCCATCATATTAAATACCTATTCTATTTTTTCTAACCATCCTTCTGCCTCTGCCGTGTCTGCACTTTCGTAAAAGTCTACAAGCTCCTACTTTCTAAGTTTATCATACCTCCTCTCTTTCCTTTTAGGAATTCTTAGAGACATTTGTTTAGACTGTGGTACTAGAGACTCTTTATTGGCTCCTATGGACTTAAAGTCAACTGACTTTGCTCCTTGGTCCCATAGTGGATGACCTATAACAAACAATAATTGTGATCACTATACAAGTGTCTCACTAAATTTCATGTCTATATGCTCTTATAAATCCCTAAGGATTCCAAACCATGCTCTAATATGAAAAATTATAACACCCTACTATCATTGAGCATATACCTGAACATCTAGAGGACATTCAAGAACATACGCTATGAGAATGACATGTTAGAGAAAACACATTAGCTTATTATAACATCATAAAGAACATAAATATTTTAAGTTCAACTCATCCCACTTCATTAACAAAACATAATTTTTATGGTCATCTTATTACACACCTGTTAGTAGTGTGCCCTAGTCCAATGGGCATATGTGATTCATGTATTAACATTATGATTTGTTAATAATATATTATAAGGTATTCCTTTCATATATGCATGTATTTCGTTTATGTAATGTGATTTACATTCCATGAATGGTATTAGACTTATGT
>JAOSBK010032468.1:0-11219 GCA_027568895.1 Erythroxylum shatona | reverse complement strand
TTAAAACATTAAATCTTTCTTGAGTTGAACAAAACAATGAGTGACTTATTTATTCTACTATAAACATGAACCCACCTTGAATTCCTTGCTTGATCTTGCTTAGGAATGCGTTTCCTCTTGTTCCTCTTGCCTCACTTGATTTCCTTTAACAAATACCAAAATCCCAATCAATTTCATAACCTCAAAACCTCTTAAGACTTGTAGCTCTTTGACCTTAATTTACAACGCATCATGAATCACCTTAATAGGACTTCTATAGCAAAAGATATACTCAAAAAAAAAAACAAAACATCTTTGCTGGAACTGGGGCTTCGTCGCGACGAAAGGAAGCTCGCCGCGACGAACTGCTCGATGTTCGTCGCGACGTGCGACCTTCACGCGTCGCGACGTGCACGCCTTCGTGCGTCGCGACGAATAAAAATTCGCACGTCGCGACGTGCACATGAACACGTCGCGACGTGCGAGCCCAGAAAACTCTCCCGAACTCGATTTTTCCTGCAAATCTTACCACAATCCTTCCATTTTGCAAACATAACACGTCTAAAATTCAAACCATGCCTTACACTTCATGTCAAAGCTTATTCTAACCCAAAATCAAGCATAAACACAACAAGATCATCAACCCCAAAGAGATTTCACCATATTTTCTAAAACCCTTAAACAATCGTTTCTACCTCATACCAAGCTAATCTAGGGTTTAATCCATCACAAACAAGGATGAAAGAACGTAAACTTACCAAAGATCGCTTCAAATCTTCCCAAAACCTCTTGGATCACAAAGCCCTACTTTCTTCTTCTTTCTCCTCTCTTCCACGGCTTCTCCTTCCTATTTCAAGCAAAACATAAGCTTCTCCTTCTAATTTTTCCTTACTTAAGCCTTAAATGAAAGCATAAGGACCCTAATGCCCCTTCATGCAATGCCTTAACTTTTCCAACTTAAATGATCTTCCAAAAATGCCCTCATATACTTTGTACTCTTTCATGCACATTTATTCCATATTTATCTCAAATAAACCTCAATTATCCATAAATACCTTCAATTTAATCAAACTATGCAATAAATCATACAATCAACTTAATTTATAATTAATAACATCAATAAAGAAGGATTGGGGCCCAACATTAAGTTATGAAATGAGAATGTGCATATGATATGAAGTTGTTTAAGCACCTGAGATTGTCATTGAGCATGCATTTTACATAGTCCATATAGCTATTTGTGCATAAATGAGTTGTGTAACGTGTGTGAATTGTGTATTGCATAAATGGTTTATGCAGGTCAAGTGTTCACATTCAGGCGTTTCCAGAATTTGGAAGCAAGTGCTAATCTGGAGCGTACTGTGAGTAGACCTAGATTGGTCTCATTCCATTATTTGTTTTGTTTGACTTTTTGGTATTAATTGAATTCTGAATGGTTATGTGAATCTGATTGTTTATGTTGGTTTCCGGACAGGAGGTTTGATGATTGTGATATTTGATTTGGATATTGAAGTGTTGCTTTTATATGAATAAGCTGAACTAAGTACACTGAAGTGATTGCTAAGTGAATTCTGAATGTGAAATTGCATGCGAGTAAAAGTATGAATTCTCAACTATATGTTGAATGCCAGATTATGGTCCAATGATAAGTGATTATGACTGAATAAGAGCATACAATGTAAGTGATACATTCCATCTCATGAATGCATGAAATATAAAGACGTTGTGACTTGTGTTGCCTGTATGAAGCGCTTCCACGTAGAGCTATGCTCCGTAATTATGTTATGTGATTGAGTCCTATGAGCCAGTATTCTGTGCTAACTGAACCCTATGGGCCAGTATTCTGTCTAAGTGAGTGACAGGCACTCAGTCACAACAATAAGAACGAAAGTGAGTCTCATATAGATGGCATATGCATAATACATAAATGTTTGAGTGAATTGAATGAGAAGTGTGAAAGTGAAATAGTGTGAAATGTGCAATATGTGAATTTATGTGTTATGTGACTGGGTGAGTCATCAATGATGGTCACTCATTGAGTTCGCAAAACTCACCAAAAATTTGCAATTATTTTTCAGATCAGAAGAATACCCCGTTAGGCCAACGGAAGTATACTTACAGCATATGTGAAGGATAGAGGTCAGGATCAGTTCGCATCAGCATTCTTATTTCTTGTATTTATATCATATTTTGTTTTCAGTAATGATTGTATCAACTTTCCAAATTGAAAATGTTAGTAAATGATTTTGAAGTGCAATGAAATTATGACTACAAGTCTTTTGTTTTTGTAATGGGCCCAAATGGCATTGAAATTTTATTGACTTTATTGTGTGGATTAAAAATGTTTATGAATGAAATGGGCCCGATTTGAGTATCGATTTCCACATAAAATGTTTGTGGTTTAAAAAAAATTCATGCCGATTTATGAATGTGTTAAGTGTTTTAGCACGCCACCCTCGCGGGGCATATACTCGGATATCACCATCGATATCGGGTTTGAGTCATGTAGGAATGGGTTGCTACAATAGAGATCTTCATATTGTAGGACATTCCATTGTAGAAGTTATGAACAATTAACCACTTCTTTAAACTATGGTAGGCATAAAACCTCAACAACTCCTTGTACTCTTTTATGCCTCATAAAAAGGCTTGCCCTCCCTCTGATAAAGGTAGCGATCCAGTTCCTTATATATGCATTCTTCCCTAAAGGGAAATACTTAGCAAAAAATGCATAGAAGTGTCATTCCAAGTGATGGCGAACCCTACTGGAAGGGTTGTAGCCACACTCTAGTTTTATCCCTCAAAGAGAAAAGGAATAACAAAGTTACATTGCATTAGGAGTTATAACATTTAGATTTAACATGTCATGATACTCTAAGAACATTGATACATATAGATTAGGTTCTCTATATAGTGAAACTCCAAATTGATTTTACCATACCATGGACATTAAGGAGGGAATTATCTCGAAGTTAGTATTTTTTATGATGGCCCTCATAATGATTGAACTAATGCCTAAGGCATTCGGTACGACAAAGTACCTCAGTTCTTATATTTTATATAGTTATCTTTGATTCCTTATCTTCTATTATCTTGTGATGTCTTCTGCTTATATGCAATGTTCTCTCAATCTCAGGGTCTGGCTCTACAAGTTTTCATAATAACTGTGTATATAAGAGGTAATTTGAAAATGAGAAAGAACAAAAAATTAGTTCAATAAATAAATAATGAAATTAAACAAAATAAAAATAAAAAAGATCTAGTCTAGTCAATTTGTAAGTTTACAAATATTAACACCTAGTCCCCAATAACGATGCCAAAATGTTGACCTGATTGTTTTATTGCAGCTACACGATATAGATGTAGTTGTAGCTGGCATTGGCGAGTATAGGTTGATCCTATGTTATAGATTAACTACCCACCACCTATAACTTAATAAGCTAGATCAACCTTTATCGATGAATTAATAAAGAAATAAAAATAAATAAAAATCTAAATACTAATGTAAACAATGATCAAGAATGTACAAAACTATCAATTAACTATATTTAAGCTAGATTCTCTTGCGACTTTATTGTATTCACTTTCACTTTTGACTAATGAATTATCATAGGTTCTCAAACTAGCAAGAGTTCCTAACTTAGACTACATTCACTCTCAATACATGCACTTTCTAACCTATGAAGATTTTAAGACTTTCAAATGGCTCATGCTTAACCATATTTATTCATATAGTGACTTAAACATACAACTAATTATATTGAATGTTTCGCTCTTGCTACTTTGAATCAGTCGATATAAATGCTTGAATAAACCATAAGAAAGACTAGAATTTCATTAATCAAGGAATGAATTGAAGTATTTCACATCTTAGGTTCTATCTACCTACATCCTAATTAGCTCATAATAACACAAAGTAAAGCAACATAAAAATAATAAAGAAAATAAGATAAAGGAATTATGTTCTTAAATCTTGAATTCTCTAAAGAATTATTAAAACCTTCCTTTTTCTCCAAAGAATAGTGAATTGTTGATCAAGATTAATGCAAAACAATAAACAAAAGAATAGTGAATTCTTGATCAAGATCAATTCTAAACAATTCTAAAATGACTCCTGAATTGTTTCTTGGATTAAAAAAAAATCTCTTTCATGTGTCTTTTCTTTATAAAAAAATGCAAAATCCTAACTTTTAATAAGCTATATGGTCTTATAAATAGGTACTTATATCTGGTTGTGTACTTTATAAAATTATTTAAAAATTAATAATGCTAGTATGGTTACATACACAGGATTATATATAACATTGTTTTCTTTATATGGGGTAACACAGGGCATGTTGGATGCACTAAAGATATAGAAGCAACCATTTTTATACACAACCCTCAAATTAGTACCATGTACACTATTATATTATATGGTTCTTCTCCAGTTCATTTAAAATTGCTCCATTTTGATCCAATTATTCTCAAATTTTCTTCTTTTCCTTATATAGGCATAAATATGACCTTAAATGACAAAACTTCTTAAAGTAAGTATCAATTCCTTCAAATTCATCCAAAACAAAAGAAATATACAAATTCATCGAAAACAAAAGAAATATACTATGAAAATAGTGCCAAAAGTAATGTATGTCTAACATACATCAACATTTTACAAATATTTTACAATAAATGTCTTCTTTTATATGATTTACTTATAGTTATGCTTCCCAAATTATGCTCAAAACTTTGGAAAACACAAATTGTTTAAACCATAATATTACTCCTATAAACAAAAGTAAGAAAATGACATGGAAATTGTTTCTTTGTATTTCACTTGTGTGCTTGCTTATAAGATAATAGATAAATATTAGTTCATAACATATGATAATTTTAAAATATACAAACAAATCTTTGTTAAATTTTCCGTAGAAAAAAAGTGACAGTTCCCAATTTTAAGTTTCAACAAAATGATGATTGTCTCATCTAAAAGTTGAGGTGAGAAGGTGGAGGAAAGGGAGACAATTTGTTATAGATTTTTTAACATATTTATCCTTATTTTATACATCACAATTTTCCACCACTCCACCTATTTTAATTGTTTAATCTTTATATTAAAATTCCTAAATTATCATTTAACTCATAAAATTAGTTTCATTATTCTTTGACTTTTTTATTCAACTAACAATGGGCCATAAATCATTCTCCTACATATAATACTCGAAACACCCATATGGATGGTTATAATAGACACGGGATCTTTACTCATATTACTTACTGAGTGGTGTATATATACTTACGACTTTCCAAAAAAATTTAGATTTTTTTTAAAAACCCTATTTATACACATAAAAATGACATCACTTGAAGTTTTGGGAGCTTACATGGCACAATCTTACCACTTAGCAATGACATCATATAGGTTATCCAACCCACATAATGTTTGGATTAATGCATCGTCATTTTTGGCAATCCAAATAATTCTACATAAAGTAAAGAAGTATGGTTATATCATCTCCCAAATAGCATTAGACTTAGATTAATTAGGGTTAGGAAATTATAGTTGATTAGGAAGCAAAAGGAAGGAACTAGAGTGGGGAGGAAATAGGGAGAACTAATATCTTTAATTTAAGTAGTGGGGAGACCTTGTTTTCATGAATTGAAATAGTAAAGAGAAAGAAAAATGTATATACATTGATAATATACCATTGAGCATTTATATCTTCTTGAGTATAATAGTGATAATGTACCAATAACCTAATTTAGTGGCATGTAATGCCTGTTTGCTTATTGCTTATTAATGAAAGTAATAACCAATAACCTGATTTAGTGGCATGTAATGCTTGTTTACTTATTGTTTATTGATGAAAGTAATAATGCTTACTTACATAAAGTTTACTAGAAAACATCCCTGAAACAATCCCATTTATTTTTTTGTAAAACAAATTCTTCTTAAAAGAAATAAAATGGATTGGTTTACATCTTCTTCTTGTACTAGTCAGAGTGAGATAAATATCATAATTAAAAGCACCCATTTTGTTTGTCTTTTCCAAAAAGAAAACTAGAGAGAGGCAGTATGTGCATGTGTATGAAAGAGAGATAGGGAGAATATATATGATACAAAAGGATGAGAATTGGTGCTTAATTTTTTTTAAGATAAGAAATTGAGGAAAACAAATGCCTCATATCATACTAAAGTTACCATAAATCATAAAGAGGCAAACAAGTTTTCAAAGTTGTCTCATTGGGTTACCCTGTAGAGTTACATAATGAAAAATATTGTAAATTGCTCTTGTGTTTGCTTTCAATGAGTGTCTCTAAGCTTTCCAATTATCTTAACTAAATTAGATACAATAATTTCCTTAGTTGATCTAATTATCTTAACTAAATTTTTCACGATTATCTTATGGAATTTTCCTCCTTGAAATAACTAATTGTTTGCCTTTGACTAGTTAGTTATCTTTAATAAGAGTGGAAGAAATCATAAATGGGGTGAATTAGATATGAACACCTCAATATTTTAGGGAATTTTCAGAACTTAGGGAAAGGTTACCAATTCTAACCCTTAACTAAGGTAGAGTAGATAATTAGGTTTGGTGTAGACATAAGTTTAAGGTTTTCAAAATCAATCATGTCACTAGCATATACTAGTATTACAAGGATAGGATAAAATTTAGTATCGTAAATAAATGATGTTGGTTATATAGTAATGATGATGAGAGGATAGATCACTTATTCTTTATATATGCTTTCTCTGCTATACTTTTGAAATATGCTATATGGTCTCCTCAAGATGTAATATGATAGGATATTTGGAGTATAATTGTGAACTGGATAACCAAGACACTTATCTACATTTAAAATGGGCTTTAGTTGTATGATATATTCCATTTGGATTGAAAGAAACAAAAATGGTATTTAGAAGCACTAAACTAAAGGAACAAGACTTTTATAATAAAATAATTGCTTTTAATTATAGATATATATACATATGTACATATCTCATATATGGGACTAATATATCGGATTAATTGATTGCCTAATTCCATTAGTGAAAAGTTTAAGATGCTATTTTTTGTTCGTATTATTTTATGTTTTTAGTTTAGTTAGTTATATGCCCATGTATTTGAAATAATCTTCACAACTTATGATTACTTGGCCTAAGAATGTTACTTTTATAATCCCTTTGGAAGGAGAAATATATGTTTATTTTAAAAATAATTTATTACATGTCACTTTTTTATTAAATAACTGTCTGAACTATTGAAGGAACTCATATAACATTTGCATAATTACATTAAGTTAGTAACATATTGAATTTTCATATATTTGGTACTATAATTACATATTGTGATTTTTTTCTTTTTATAGGTTTTGTTTGAGGAATGGCAAGTACCTAAGACCCTAGAATTAGTCTTAAGTGTTGGTAGATACTTCAAATTTAAACCAAAATTGGCATATGAAGGTAGAGAGAAAGATTGTTTTAGTTATGAGGTAGATGAGATTACATTGGTTGATTGTATACTTAATGATAGAGGATATGTATGGAAAAGCATGGAATTTCACCTATAAATTCCCACATTGATCCTTTGAAGATGGTCTGAGGCCACTATAGAATGATAATGACGTAAGGAGCTCGATTGGCGAAATTGAAGTTAGAAAAATGAAGATAGTATAGGTGTTTATAGATGGGGGAAAAGACCACCGGTTAAGAAAACTTTTCAACCCTGAGGTTGATATTCCAATTAAGGTATTTGGGAATGGTGATAAAGAGGGAGGTTTACTTAAAGCCATAAATCCACCAATTATATAACCCATAAATACACCAGTTCCAGCACCCATAAATGCATCCTCAAATCCTCCTATTCTAGTAAAAACTAAAGTTAAACATGAAGCTTCAAATGACCTATCAAGATATTCCTGATGATATATAGATGGATATAGAAAAAGAGTTATTTACCATGAGTAAGTGGTGAGCTAATGTTGAACATATCACTTAGGTGATGATAAGGTTGATGTTGATGATGATTATATTAGTGGCTTAGAAGGAAGTTCTGATGAGGAAAAGAAGAAGTCTAATTATCCACACTTTGCTCTTGTAGTTCCGATGATGGGAGAGTTGTTTTGAAGCAAGGAATGATATTTGGTTTTGTTGACATGTTTAGGAATTCTTTCAAGAACATGGATTATTCATATGGGATTTGACTATTTTTATATAATGAGTGAAAGGAAAAGAAATACTATAGTGAGCAAGAAGAAATGTGGATGGAGAACACATCAAGCCTTACACAAGATAGGAATACATTTCATATTAAGACATTCTATGACTCCCATTCTTATGGGAGATCATTTGATAGTTAAAAAAAGTTGATTACTAGTGGATTGCTTATAGGTATTTAGCACAATTTAGAGATTGCCTACTTGGCATATACCTACATTAAAAGAGGATGTTATTGATAATAAGAGATTGCAAAAATTAAAGTATATAGAGCTAAGAGGTATGCCTTATATTTGTTTGTTAGAGATGTAGGGGTACAATATGAAAAATAAAGAGGACACTTCTTAGCGTTGATGGAATGCAATAGGTATAGTTCGTTATACATCTTATCTCCTAAAGTGTGTTTGAATCATGCTACATATGCCTTAAACAAGTAAAATATGGGTTTGTTAATGTAGATCAATAATATGTATTAATGGTTTTCATTTAAAGACAAACTATAGTGGGCAGCTATTTACAGACATTAAAAGGCATCCAAATGATAATATATTTCCATTGGCATAGGCGATTATACGATTTGAAAACAAAATGGGTTTAAAATGGTTTGGAATGCGTACTTAATGATATTAGTAGCTATCGATCGTAGATGCATATGAGTGATAGATATAAGGGGACACAATGAAATATTCTTAGGATAAAAATTTCATATTTCCCCTTATAACTTACTAATCATATATTTATCATATGATGCAGTTTCTATAAAAAATAATTGAGCATAAGCACGCACATTTTGACCATCATTATTGCTTTAGGCATTTGTGGGTCAATTTACAAAGCAATTGAAATTGTCTACAAGGACCAAAGAGTATTACTTCAAATTGTACACAATAAGGTTATAAGCGGGAAATGAGAAAGATGGAGAGCATGAACAAAGATGCCTAAGATTAGTTGGCAAATATTCTCAAGAAGAGATGGTGTAGATATACATTTGACAGACAATGTAAAAACTATTTGTTATTAAACAATATAGTATAGTGTTTCAGTGTATATTTGAGGAATGCATAGGAAAAACCAGTCTTGACTTACTTGAAAGTGATGAGAAGAGCTATTATGAATAGATTTCATTAGAAGAAGTAAGGAATGGCTACTTACAATGGCAAAATATGTCATAATATTGTGTCAAAGCTAGAGAAAAATAAGAAGGAGACTACAAATTATTTCAATCATTTTACATGTAATAACATCATATGGATTTCATAACTATTTACACAAATGCTACTAAATAACTTAACTCATTTATGGTAGGTGATGGAAAATTTGAAATTGAGCACTCTATGTATAACCATCTTGTTATGGACCTTTGAACAAATAAATGCACATATGAGAGATGGGATTCAATTGGGATCCTTTATAGCCATGCCAATTCAATAAATTTTTTAGAGAGAATAGATCCTGAGGGTTATATGCACCAGTACTACATTAAGAGGGGATATATGATGTATTATTAGAAGAGCATTCAACCAATACTAAGTGAACAGTTCTAGTCTATACTTAGAGAAGAACATGAATAGAAGATCTGTCCTTCCCTGTAAAAGAAGGACCTGAAGGCCAAAGACAAAGATAAGAAGGGAAGTTAGTTATTGGGCCCCGAATTTTTTATTTATTTTATTAAGCATGATTTCAATAAATTTTATGGTCTTACTAGATAAATCATTTTATTTGGAGTTTAATTAGCATGCCAATGTTAGGAGGATTTATTGCATAAGTTAATGGAATTAAAGTGCTAAAGTGATAAAAATGTTCAAGGGTATTTTTGGAAGTTCACTTAAGGTTAAAAAAACATACAGCTTATATTGAAGGGCAAAAGGGACATTTTATGATTATTAAGAGTGTAGAAGAAGAAAAATTGTGAGTGGGGACAGAGAAAGAAGGAGATTGTCGTGGAAGGAGAGGAAAAGAAGAGAAAAGCTAGGGTTTTTGGAAATCTTCAAGAGTTTGAAGAATTTGAAGCTTCAACAAGTAAGTTATGCTTTAAATTTCATGGGTATGGTTAAATGAAATTCAAATGAAGTTGAATATGGGTAGAAAATTGTTGATGAACGATATAGGCAAATGTTCTGTTTTTAGGTTAATTATCAAAGATAGATCATAATGTATTTGTAAATGATATTAGGTTGAAATGAAGTTGAAAATGAATTAGAAGAGATAGTTTAGGTTTAAGATGGGTTATATGTAAAATGTGGGAAGTAAAAAGATGGAAAATGCAGCAAAACATGTTCTTGAAGTAGGTTTCTAGACAAGTTAGTCACGGCAAAGTCAACTTTCCTACATAAACATGTTTCGATATTTTAGGCGTAACTTTTTGTGCAGTTATCCAAATGGAATGATTTTTAATTTGGAGTAAACTAGAGACATATACAAATTGTATGGTGAAATGGAGTTCTAATTCAGTCTATAAGAATTCCAATTTCTGGATGGAAGTTGAGTACAGAATATTGTTTCAGTATAAGAACAGTCTAAAAATGTTCGAGGTATAACTTTCCGATTTCTGAACCATATTGAATGGAATTTTGGTTATTGTTTAAGGAAATCAAGAGAAGTAAGAGGAGCAAGAGGATAGGCCCATTTGAACAAGTTATAAGCAAGGAATTCAAGGTGCTTACATTTTTGGTGAAGTTCAATCGCTCGTCACGGCGTAAATTACCTGAAGGGTCCATGGGATTTCTCCCATATGTTCGCCGCAATGAACTTCCCCCAAAGGGGTTAATGGAGTTATTCCCATCAACCTTGCTTCCAAAGGGTTTTAGCTCCCAAGCGCTAAGTTTTCCTCTACACCCCAACCTCACGCTTCATGACTTCCAGATAGTTGGGCTTCGGAAACAAGGTCCAATATCTTATGATATCAGTGTTGGGCCCCGAATTTTTTTTATTCTTATTTTTGATTTAATTGTTCTATTAATTTTTATAGTTGAGTTTTTAAATTAACAAGTATGAATGGGGTATTGAATGTAGAAATTAGAAATTAAAATGAAGTGTTAGAATT
>JAOSBK010032467.1:0-11222 GCA_027568895.1 Erythroxylum shatona | reverse complement strand
CAAAATCTCGCTTTAGTGTCTTCATGAAAGTTGTATATCTATACGTTCTCTTTTAAACCGTCAAGAATGACCTACATCCGATGTCTATACAAAAAGTTATGCCCATTCGTTCGAGAATAGGTCTTAGACTGAAGCCTTTTGTCTGACCTTTTGTTTGATATGGTTTAACTTTTCTTTTTGTTCAATTTTCTACATCTAAATAGAAAAATCTCGCTTTAGTATCTGCATGAAAGTTGTATATCTATATGTTTTCTTTTAAACCATCAAGAATCACCTACATCCGACATCCATAGAAAAAGTCCCATTCGATTGAGAATAAGTCTCAGACAAAAGCCTTTTGTCTGACCTTTCGTCAGATATTGTTTAACTTTTTTCTAGTTCAATTTTCTCCATGCAAATAACAAAATCTCACTTCAGTGTCTTCATGAGAGTTGTATATCTATACGTTCTCTTTTCAACCGTCAAGAATGACCTACATCCAACGTCTATAGAAAAAGTTATGCCCATTCGTTCAAGAATAGGTTTTAGACTGAAGACTTTTGTCTGACCTTTCGTCTGATATGGTTTAACATTTCAACCGGTTTAATTTTCTCCATCTAAATAACAAAATCTTGCTTCAGTGTCTTTTTGAAAGTTGTATATCTATACGTTTTCTTTTAAACCATCAAGAATGACCTACATCCGATGTCTATGGAGAATGTTATGCCCATTCGTTCAAGAATAGGTCTTGAACTAAAAACTTTTGTCTGTCCTTTCGTCTGATATGTTTTAACTTTTCGTCTAGTTCAATTCTCTCCATCTAAATAACAAAATCTTTCTTCAGTGTCTTGATGAAAGTTGTATATCTATACGTTCTATTTTAAACTGCTAAGAATATCCTACATCCGATATCTATAGAAAAAGTTATGCACATTCATTCGAGAATAGATCTTAGACAGAAGCCTTTTGTCTGACCTTTCATCTATTATGGTTTAACATTTCGTCTAGTTCAATTTTCTCCATCTAAAAAACAAAATCTAGCTTCAGTGTCTTCATGAAAGTTGTATATCTATACGTTCTCTTTTAAACCATCAAGAATGACCTACATCTGATATCTATAGAAAAATTTATGTCCATTCATTCGAGAATAGGTCTTAGACTAAAGCCTTTTGTTTGACCTTTTGTCTAATATCGTTTAACTTTTCATCTGGTTCAATTTTCTCCTTCTAGATAACAAAATCTTGCTTCAAGTGTCTTCATGAAAGTTGTATATTTATAGAGAAAGATATGACCATTCGTTTGAGAATAGGTCTTAGACTGAAGCCTTTTGTCCGACCTTTCGTCTGATTTCGTTTAAATTTTTGTCTAGTTTAATTTTATCCCTCTAGATAACAAAATCTCGCTTTAATGTCTTCATGAAAGTTGTGAATCTATACGTTCTCCTTAAAACTGTCAAGAATGACCTTCATCTGATATCCATAGAAAAAGTTATGCCCATTCGTTCGAGAACAGGTCTTAGACTGAAGCCTTTTGTCAAAGCATTTGTCTGATATCGTTTAACTTTTCGTCTGGTTCAATTTTCTCCATTTAGATAACAAAATCTCACTTCCGTGTCTTCATGAAAGTTGTATATCTATACGTTCACTTTTAAACCGTCAAGAATGACCTACATCTGATATCTATAAAAAAATTTATGCCCATTCTTTCGAGAATAGGTCTTAGACTGAAACCTTTTGTCTGACCTTTCATCTGATATCATTTAAATTTTCGTCTGGTTCAATTATCTCCATCTATATAGCAAAATATCGATTCAGTGTCTTCATGAAAATTGTACATCTATACGTTCTCTTTGAAACAGTCATAAATGACCTAGATCTAATATCTATAGAGAATGTTATGCCCATTCGTTGGAGAATAGGTCTTAGACTTAAGTCTTTTGTCAGACCTTTCATCTGATATCGTTTAACTTTTAGTCTGGCTCAGTTTTCTCCATCTAGATAACAAAATCTCGCTTCAATGTCTTCATGAAAGTTCTATATCTATACGTTCTTTTTTAGACCATCAAGAATGACTTACATCTGATATCAATAGAAAAAGTTATGCCCATTCGTTCGAGAATAGATCTTAGACTGAAGTCTTATGTTTGACCTTTCGTTTGATATCGTTCAACTTTTCGTCTGGTTCAATTTTCTCCATCTAGATAACAAAACCTCGCTTCAATGTCTTCATGAAATTTGTATATCTATACGTTCTCTTTTAAACCATCAGGAATGACCTACACCTGATATCTATAGAAAAAGTTATGCCCATTCATTTGAGAATAGGTCTTAGACTGAAGCCTTTTGTCTGACCTTTCGTCTGATATGGTTTAACTTTATGTCTTGTTCAATTTTCTCTATCTAAATAACAAAATATCGCTTCAATCTCTTAATGAAAGTTGTATATCTACACGCTCTCTTTTAAACTGTCAAGAATGACCTACATCCGATGTCTATAGAAGAAGTTATGCCCATTCCTTCGAGAATAGGTCTTAGACTGAAGCCTTTGGTCTGACCTTTCGTCTGATATGGTTTAACTTTTCGTCTAGTTCAATTTTTTTCATCTAAATAACAAAATATCAATTCAGTGTCCGCATGAAAGTTGTATATCTATACACCCTCTTTTAAACCGTCAAGAATGACATGCATCCTTTATCTATAGAAAAAGTTATGCCCATTCATTCGAGAATAGGTCTTAGACTGAAGCGTTTTGTCTGACCTTTCATCTGATATAGTTTACCTTTTCGCCTAGTTCACTTTTCTCCATCTAAATAAAAAAATCTCGCTTTAGTGTCGTCATGAAAGTTGAATATGTATACGTTCTCTTTTAAACCTTCAAGAATGACCTACGTCCGATGTCTATTGAAAAAGTTATGCCCATTCGTTCGAGAATAGATCTTAGACTGAAACCTTTTGTCTGACCTTTCGTCTGATACGGTTTCACTTTTCGTCTAGTTCAATTTTCTCAATCTAAATAACAAAATCTCGCTTTAGTGTCTTCATGAAAATTCTATATCTATATGTTCTCTTGTAAACCGTCAAGAATGACCTACATCCTTTATCTATAGAAAAAGTTATGCCCATTCATTCAAGAATAGGTCTTAGACTGAAGCCTTTTGCCTAACCTTTCGTCTGATATGGTTTAACTTTTCGTCTTGTTCAATTTTCTCTATCTAAATAACAAAATCTCGCTTCAGTGTCTTCATGAAAGTTCAATATATATATGTTCTGTTTTAAACCATCAAGAATGACCTACATCCTTTATCTATAGAAAAAGTTATGGCCATTCATTCGAGAATAGGTCTTAGACTGAAGCCTTTTCTCTGACCTTTCGTCTGATATGGTTGGACTTTTCATCTAGTTCAATTTTCTCCATCTAAATAACAAAATATCGCTTCAGTGTCTTCATGAAAGTTGTATATCTATATGGTCTGTTTTAAACTGTCATGATTGACCTACACCCGATGTCTATAGAAGAAGTTATGCCCATTCGTTCGAGAATAGGTCTGAGACTGAAGCCTTTTGTCTGACCTTTCGTCTGATATAGTTTATCTTTTCGTCTAGTTCAATTTTCTCAATCTAAATAACAAAATCTCGCTTTAGTGTCTTAATAAAAGTTATATATCTATACGTTCTCTTTTAAACTATCAAGAATGACCTACATCCGACATCTGTATGTTCTCTTTTAAACCGTCAAGAATGACCTACATCCTTTATCTATAGAAAAAGTTATGCCCATTCATTAAAGAATAAGTCTTAGATTGAAGCCTTTTGTCTAACCTTTCGTCTGATATTCTTTAACTTTTCGTCTAGTTTAATTTTCTCCATCTAAATAACAAAATCTCGCTTCATTGTCTTCATGAAAGTTCTATATCTATATGTTATCTTTTAAACCGTCAAGAATGACCTACATCCTTTATCTATAGAAAAAGTTATACACATTCATTCAAGAATAGGTCTTATACTGAAGCCTTTTGTCTGACCTTTGGTCTGATATGGTTTAACTTTTTGTCTAGTTAAATTTTTTCCATCTAAATAACAAAATATCAATTTAGTGACTTCATGAAAGTTGTATATCTGTACGCTCTCTTTTGAACTGTCAAGAATGACCTACATCCTTTATCTATTGTAAAACTTATGCCCATTCATTCGAGAATAGGTCTTATACTGAAGCCTTTTGTCTGACCTTTCGTCTGATATGCTTTAACTTTACTTCTAGTTCACTTTTCTCCATTTAAATAACAAAATATCGCTTCAATCTCTTCATGAAAATTGTATATCTACACGCTCCCTTTTAAACTGTCAAGAACGACCTACATCCGATGTCTATAGAAGAAGTTATGCCCATTCTTTCGAGAATAGGCGTTAAACTGAAGCCTTTTGTCTGACATTTCATCTGATATAGTTTACCTTTTTGTCTAGTTTACTTTTCTCCATATAAATAAAAAAATCTCGCTTCAGCGTCGTCATGAAAGTTGTATATCTATACATTCTCTTTTAAACCGCCAAGAATGACCTACTTCTGATGTCTATAGAAAAAGTTATGCCCATTCGTTCGAGAATAGGTCTTAGACTGAAGCCTTTTGTCTGACCTTTCGTCTGATATGGTTCAACTTTTCATCTAGTTCAATTTTCTCCATCTAAATAACAAAATCTCGCTTCAGTGTCCTCATAGAGGTTGTATATCTCTATGTTCTCTTTTAAACCATCAAGAATTACCTACATCTAATGTCAATAGAAAACGTTATGCCCATTCATTCGAGAATAGGTCTGAGACTGAAGCCCTTTGTCTGACCTTTCGTCTGATATGGTTTAACTTTTCGTCTAGTTCAATTTTTGACATCTACATAACAAAATCTCACTTCAGTGTCTTCATGAAAGTTGTATATTTTTACGTTCTCTTTTAAACCGTCAAGAATGACTTACATCCGATGTCTATAGAAAAAGTTATGCCCATTCGTTCGGGAATAGGTCTTAGACTGAAGCCTTTTGTCTGACCTTTCGTCTAATATGGATTAACTTTTCGTCAAGTTCAATTTTCTCCATCTAAATAACAAAATCTCGCTTCTGTATCTTCATGAAAGTTGTATATATAGACGTTCTATTTTAAACCGTCAAGAATGACCAGCATCCGAAGTCTATAAAAAAATTTATGGCCATTCGTTCAAGAATAGGTCTTAGACTGAAGTCTTTTGTCTGACCTTTCGTCTAAATTGTTTAACTTTTCGTCTAATTCAATTTTCTCCATTTAAATAACAAAATTTCACTTTCGTGTCTTCATGAAAGGTGTATATCTGTACGTTCTCTTTTGAACATTAAAAAATGACCTATATCCGGTATCTACAAAAAAAGTTATACTCATTCGTTCGAGGATAGGTCTTAGACTGAAGCCTTTTGTCTGACCTTTCATTTGATGTGGTTTAACTTTTCGTCTAGTTCAATTTTGTCGATCTAAATAACAAAATCTCGCTTCTGTGTCTTCATGAAAGTTGTATATCTATACGTTCTCTTTTAAACCGTCGATAATGCCTTACATCTGATATCAATGGAAAAAGTTATGCCCATTTTTTCGAGAATAGGTCTTAGACTGAAGCCTTTTGTCTTACCTTTCGTTTGATATGTTTAACTTTTCTTCTAGTTCAATTTTCTCCATCTAAATAACAAAATGTCGCTTCAGTGTCTTCATGGAAGTTGTATATCTATACGTTCTCTTTTAAACCATCAAGAATGACCTACATCCGATGTTCATAGAAAAACTTATGCCCATTCATTCGAGAATAGGTCTTAGATTGAAGCCTTTTGTCTGACCTTTCGTCTGATATAGTTTAACTTTTCGTCTAGTTCAATTTCTGACATCTACATAACAAAATCTCGCTTCAGTGTCTTCATGAAAGTTGTATATTTTCACATTCTCTTTTAAACAGTCAAGAATGACCTACATCCGATGTCTATAGAAAAAGTTATGCCCATTCGTTCTAGAATAGGTCTTAGACTGAAGCCTTTTGTCTGACCTTTCATCTGATATGGTTTAATTTTTCGTCTAGTTCAATTTTCTTCATCTAAATAACAAAATCTCTCTTCAGTGTCTTCACGAAAGTTGTATATCTATACATTGTCTTTTAAACCATCAAGAATGACCTACATTCAATATCTATAGGAAAAGTTTTGCCCATTCGTTCGAGAATAGTTCTTAGACTGAAGCCTGTTGTCTGACCTTCTGTCTGATATGGTTTAACTTTTCGTCTAGTTCAATTTTCTCCATCTAAATAACGAAATCTCGCTTCAGTGTCTGTATGAAATTTGTATATCTATACGTTCTCTTTTAAACCGTCAAGAACGACCTACATTCGATGTCTATAGAAAAAGTTATGCCTATTCGTTCAACAATAGGTCTCAAGCTGAAGCCTTTTGTCTGACCTTTCGTCTGATATGGTTTAACTTTTTATCTAGGTCAATTTTCTCCATCTAAATAACAAAATACCGCTTCAGTGTCTTCATCAAAATTGTACATCTATACGTTCTCTTTTAAACCGTCAAGAATGACCTATATCCCATGTATATTGAAAAAGTTATGCCCATTCGTTTGAGAATACGTCTTAGACTAAAACCTTTTGTCTGACCTTTCGTCTGATATGGTTTAACTTTTCGACTAGTTCAATTTTCACCATCTTAATAACAAAATCTCTCTTCGGTGTCTTCATCAAAATTGTACATCTATACGTTCCCTTTTAAACCGTCAAGAATGACCTACATTCGACGTATATTGAAAACGTTATGCCCATTCGTTCGAGAATACGTCTTAGACTGAAACCTTTTGTCTGGCCTTTCGTCTGATATGGTTTAACTTTTCGACTAGTTCAATTTTCACCATCTTAATAACAAAATCTCGCTACAGTGCCTGCATCAAAATTCGAAAAAGTTATGCCCATTCGTTCGAGAATAGCTCTTAGACTAAAGCCTTTTGTCTGACCTTTCATCTGATACGTTTTAACTTTTCGTCTAGTTCAATTATCTCGATCTAAATAACAAAATCTCGCTTCAGTGTCTTCATTAAAGTTGTCTGACCTTTTGTCTGATATGGTTTAACTTTTAGTCTAGTACAATTTTCTCCATCTAAATAATGAAATCTCGCTTCAATGTCTGTATGAAATTTGTATATCTATACGTTCTCTTTTAAACCGTCAAGAATGACCTACATACGATGTCTATAGAAAAAGTTATGCCTATTCGTTCTAGAATAGGCCTTAAACTGAAGCCTTTGGTCTGACCTTTCGTGTGATATGCTTTAACTTTTTGTCTAGTTCAATTATCTCTATCTAAATAACAAAATCTCGCTTCAGTGTCTTCATGAAAGTTGTATATCTATACGTTTTCTTTTAAACTGTCAAGAATGACCTACATCCGATGTCTATAGAAAATGTTATGCCTATTCGTTCAAGAATAGGTCTCAGACTGAAGCCTTTTGTTTGACATTTCATGTGATATGGTTTAACTTTTTGCCTAGTTCAATTTTCTCCATCTAAATAACAAAATACCGCTTCAGTGTCTTCATCAAAATTGTATATCTATACGTTCTCTTTTAAACCGTCAAGAATGACCTACATCCAATGTATATAGAAAAAGTTATGCCCATTCGTTCGAGAATAGGACTTAGACTGAAACCTTTTATCTGACCTTTCGTCTGATATGGTTTAACTTTTCGACTAGTTCAATTTTCTCCATCTTAATAATAAAATCTCGCTTCAATGTCTTCATGAAATTCGAATATCTATACATTCTCTTTGAAACCATCAAGAATGACCTACATCCGATGTCTATAGAAAAGGTTATGCCTATTCGTTCGAGAATAGGTCTTAGACTGAAGCCTTTTGTCTGACCTTTGGTCTGATATGGTTTAACTTTTCATCTAGTTCAATTATCTCGATCTAAATAACAAAATCTCGCTTCAGTGTCTGCATTAAAGTTGTATATCTATACGTTTTCTTTTAAACCATCATGAATGACCTACATCCGATATCTATAAAAAAATTTATGCCCATTCTTTCGAGAATAGGTCTTAGACTAAAGTCTTTTATCTGATCTTTCGTCTGATATGGTTTAACTTTTCGCCTATTTCAATTTTCTGCATCTAAATAACAAAATCTCACTTTAGTTTCTTCATGAAAGTTGTATATCTGTACGTTCTTTTTTAAACCATCAAGAATGAAATACATCCGATATCTATAGAAAAAGTTATGCTCATTCGTTCGAGAATAGGTCTTAGACTGAAGCCTTTTGTATGACCTTTCGTCTGATATGGTTTAACTTTTCGTTTATTTCAATTTTCTACATCTAAATAACAAAATCTCACTTCAATGTCTTCATGAAAGTTGTATATCTGTACGTTCTCTCTTAAACCATGAATAATGACCTACATCCAATATCTATAGAAAATGTTATGCTCATTCGTTCGAGAATAGGTCTTAGGCTGAAGCCTTTTGTCTGACCTTTCGTCTGTTATGGTTAAACTTTTCGTCTAGTTAAATTTTCTCCATCTAAATAACAAAATCTCGCTTCAATGTCTTTATGAAGTTTGTATATCTATACGTTCTCTTTTAAACCGTCAAGAATGTCCTACATCTGATGTCTATAGAAAAAGTTATGCCTATTCGTTCAAGAATAGGTCTTAGACTGAAGCCTTTTGTCTGACCTTTCGTCTTATATGGTTTAAATTTTCGTCTAGTTTAATTTTCTCCATCTAAATAACAAAATCTCGCTTCAGTGTCTTTATGAAATTTGTATATCTATAAGTTCTCTTTTAAACCGTCAAGAATGACCTACATCCGATGTCTATAGAAAATGTTATGCCTATTTGTTCGAGAATAGGTCTTATACTGAAGCCTTTTGTCTGACCTTTCGTCTGATATGCTTTAACTTTTCGTCTAGTTCAATTATCTTGATCTAAATAATAAAATCTCGCTTCAGTGTCTTCATGAAAGCTGTATATCTACACATTCTCTTTTAAACCGTCAAGAATGACCTACATCTGATGTCTATAGAAAAAGTTATGCCTATTCGTTCAAGAATACGTCTCAGACTGAAGCCTTTTGTCTGATATGGTTTAACTTTTTGTCTAGTTCGATTTTCTCCATCCAAATAACAAAATACCGCTTCAATGCCTTCATCAAAATTGTATATCTATACGTTCTCTTTTAAACCGTCAAGAATGTCCTACATCTGATGTCTATAGAAAAAGTTGTGCCTATTTGTTCAAGAATAGGTCTTAGACTGAAGCCTTTTGTCTGACCTTTCGTCTGATATGCTTTAACTTTTCGTCTAGTTCAATTATCTCGATCTAAATAATAAAATCTCGCTTCAAGGTCTTCATGAAAGCTGTATATCTATACATTCTCTTTTAAACCGTCAAGAATGACCTACATCCGAAGTATATAGAAAAAGTTATGCACATTCGTTCGAGAATAGGTCTTAGACTGAAACCTTTTGTCTGACCTTTGGTCTGATATGGTTTAACTTTTCGACTAGTTCAATTTTCTCCATCTTAATGACAAAATCTCGCTTCAGTGTCTTCATGAAAGTTGTATATCTATACATTCTCTTTTAAAATGTCAACAATGACCTACATCCGATGTCTATAGAAAAAGTTATTCACGTTCGTTCGAGAATAGCTCTTAGTCTAAATCCTTTTGTCTGACCTTTCGTCTGATATGGTTTAACTTTTCATCTAATTCAATTATCTCGATCTAAATAACAAAATCTTGCGTCAGTGTCTGCATTAAAGTTGTATATCTATCCGTTCTCTTTTAAATCGTCAACAATAACCTACATCCGATATCTATAGAAAAAGTTATGCCGATTCATTCGAGAATAGGTCTTAGACTGAAGTCTTTTGTCTGACCTTTCGTCCTATATGGTTTAACTTTTCGTCTATTTCAATTTCTGCATCTAAATAAAAAAATCTCAGTTCAGTGTCTTCATGAAAGTTGTATATCTGTACGTTCTTTATTAAACCATCAAGAATGATCCACATCCGATATCTATAGAAAAAGTTATACTCATTCGTTCGAGAATAGGTCTTAGACTAAAGCCTTTTGTCTAACCCTTCGTCTGATATGGTTTAACTTTTCGTCTAATTCAATTTTCTACATCTAAAAAACAAAATCTCACTTCAGTGTCTTCATGAAAGTTGTATACCTGTACGTTCTCTTTTCAACCATCAAGATTGGCCTACATCCGATATCTATAGAAAAAGTTATGCTCATTCGTTCGAGAATAGGTCTTAGACTGAAGCCTTTTGTCTGACCTTTCGTCTGATATCGTTTAACTTTTTGTCTAGGTCAATTTTCTCCATCTAAATTACAAAATCTCGCTTCAATGTCTTTATGAAATTTGTATATTTGTATGTTCTCTTTTAAACCGTCAAGAATGACCTACATCCGATGTCTCTAGAAAACGTTTTGCCTATTCGTTCGAGAATAGGTCTTAGACTGAAGCCTTTCGTCTGACCTTTCGTCTGATATGGTTTAATTTTTCGTCTAGTTCAATTTTCTCCATCTAGATAACAAAATCTCGCTTCAGTGTCTTTATGAACGTTGTTTATCTATACATTCTCTTTTAAACCATCAAGAATGACCTACATCTGATGTCTATAGAAAAAGTTATGCCTATTCGTTCAAGAATAGGTCTCAGACTGAAGCCTTTCGTCATACTTTTCGTCCGATATGGTTTAACTTTTTGTCTAGTTCGATTTTCTCCATCTAAATAACAAAATACCTCTTCAGTGTCTTCATCAAAATTGTATACCTACACGTTTTCTTTTAAACCGTCAAGAATGACCTACATCCGATATCAATAGGAAAAGTTTTTCCCATTCGTTCGAGAATAGGTCTTAGAATGAAGCTTTTTGTCTGACCTTCCGTCTGATATCGTTTAACTTTTCGTCTAGTTCAATTTTCTCTTTCTAAATAGCAAAATCTCGCTTAAGTGTCTTCATGAAAGTTGTATATCTACATGTTCTCTTTTAAACTGTCAAGAAAGATCTACATCCGATGTTTGTAGAAAAAGTTATTCCTATTCGTTCGAGAATAAGTCTTAGACTGAAGCCTTTTGTCTGACCTTTCGTCTGATATGGTTTAACTTTTCGTCTACTTCAATTTTCTCCATCTAAATAACAAAATCTCGCTTCAGTGTCTTCATGAAAGTTGTATA
>JAOSBK010032466.1:0-11225 GCA_027568895.1 Erythroxylum shatona | reverse complement strand
AAGTTTTACAAATCTTTAATGGCATTCCAAGCCACATTACATCATCATCTCAAAATCTCAAATTACAAAAGGTCCTTGAACAAGCAAACTTCTTCCTTTCCCAAAATCAACTCAAACTATAAAATAATCAAATTTGGAGAAATAGCCTTAGGCTCTTGATCACTTGGTCTCTTAGCTATCACCTAAAGATGGGATAAAAGGGGGATGAGCTTGAAAGCTCGTGGGTAACAAGTTTATAACAAAGAATAAGCAAAATCATTGAAATGTTTCTTGTCTTATAAAAGTCATTTTGAATTCATAAAACACTTTGTTCTCAAATTCTCAAGTCTAGGTCCAAAACTCATAATTACACATCATCACATAAACAAACATTTCACCATCAAAGTATAACACTCAATTACGCAACAAATTTGACAATTCAAAGATGCAATGCATAAACAAATAGCTTGAGAGTTCTGTGGAATGAAACGGAGAAACCGAAGTTTACACCGTGAATAAAACGAGTCCGATTTCTCAGGATCTAGTGGCCTCAAGCGGGCAGTCGAGAGAAAGCTATGGGTCAACATACACGTGACTAATGAAATGGGTTCCTCTCTTGCCCAAACAAAAGCACCTATTCATGCTCAAATCATTTGCTCATGTGTTCATACTTTCATGCATTCACATCTTTTCATTTATACAAAATGTCATGACATGTTTCAAGGCATAACATGAATATTTTAAAACCATTTCCTTTTTCATTTTGAAATTCGTCAACAAAATTCATATACCAAACATATAAAGATTTTTTTTCAAATTATTCAAAAACATTAAAAGCAACATTTATGAAGTAGTTGAAATTATTTTGTTTTCTTGTCTTGGAAAAAGGCATTAGTAGCTCATAACTCTATTGTAAACATGTAACCCACCTTGATTTCCTTGTTTAAAGATTTGCTCAAAATGCCTCTTCTCTTATTCCTCTTGCCTCTTTAATTCCCTTTATATAATAACAAAAAAAATCCTACTCAATAAGGTTTTCAATTGAAAATCCCACAAAGCACAATCACTAAAATTGATGCTAGAATACTTAAACCCATGGATTTTTTAAACTCCATGAACTAAGATCCTTCAAAAAATCCCAAAAGATTTAGGTAGTCTTACCTTGGTTCTTCACCAAATGAAGAGATATTTGGCTTAAATGGAAGCTCTTTTCTTCCTCTACCTTTTTCTCATCTTGAACTACTTCAAAATCTCTCTTGAAGGCGAAGAAAATTGAAACCCTAACTTGTTTTCTCTTCTTTTTTCTCAACCACCGAAATCTCTCCTCTTTCTCTTTCTTATTTCTCTTCTTCTCTCCCAATTCACGTTTTCTCCTTCTCTTAAATGTAAGACCACATTTTCCTCTTCCAATCCTACCCTTAATGAGTGTGCAATTTCCATTTTACCCTACCTTATATGCCTTATGTTTTTTATCCTTAAGTGCCTTGCCAAAATTACCCTTGAACATTCTTATAACCTTAACACTTTAATTCCACTTATCCATTCAATAAATCCTACTAACTTTGACATAATAATTAACTCGAAAAAAATTTAATCTATCAAAACCTCAAAAATCATTTAAATCATGCTTATTCATCAAGAAAAAAATTTAGGGGCCAACATAGCTACATCTGACCATTTGTCATTCCTATCTTTCTTTTCATAACATCTCATTTATGTATTTATATATATATATTAATAATTCATGTGCAAACATCATCAACTCAGGTTGGCAACTTCTTCACGTATATCTAATTTCAACTTAATCATCTATACAAAATTCATATTTCATTAACATCAAAAGAATAATGTTTTACAAATCTTTAATGGCATTTTAAGCCACAATACATCATCGTCTCAAAATCTCAATTACAAAATATTCTAGAACAAACAAACTTGGAATGCAACTAAAACATTATGCTTTCCCAAAACCAACTCAAAATACAAAATAAGCAAATTTGGAGTAATTCCCCTGGGCTCTTGATCACTTGGTATCTTAGTTATCAACTAAAGATGGGACAAAAGGGGGTGAGTTTGAAAGCTCATGAGTAACAAGTTTATAACGAAGAATAAGCAAAATCGCTGAAATGTGCATTTGTTGTATAAAAATCATAATCAATTTATACAACACTTCGTTCTCAAATTCTCAGACAAATTCACAATTATTGTTGAAAACTCATAGTTAAAATATCATCACATTGACATCGCATATACATTTAACCTTCAATGCAGAACACTCAAATTATGCAATATACTTGACAATTCAAAGATGCAATGCACAATCAAATGGCTCGAGAGTTTCGTGGAACGAAACGGAGAAATCGAAGTTTGCACCATGAACAAAACGAGCCTGATTTCTCAGGATCTCATGGCCTCAAGCAAGTAGTCAGGAGAAGGCTATAGGTCAACGTGCACGTGGCTAAAGAAACGGGTTCCTCTCTTGTCTAAACAAAAGCACATATTCATGCTCAAATCATTTCATCATATGCTTATACTTTCATGTTTTTTTTTCATTTATACAAAATGCCATGACATATTTCCATTTTCCATTTCTACCTTTTTCTCTTCTTGAACCACTTCAAAATCTCTCTCAAAAGCTAAGAAATAAAGAAACCCTAGCTCAGCTCTCTTCTTTTCTCTCAACCACCGAAATTCTCTTCTCATTCTTTCTTATTTTCTCTTCTTCTCTCCCAATTCATTTTATTAAAAGAACAAGACAACATTTCTTCTTCTATTTCTACCCTTAATGAGTCCAAAAAGTCCATTTTAATCTTCCTTATAGGTTTATGCTCTTTTAACCTTAAGTGTCTTGCCAAAATTATCCTTGAACATTCTTATAACCTTAACACTTTAATTCCACTTACCCATTCAATAAATCCTACTAACTTTGACATAATAATTAGCTTTAAAATTTTAATCTATTAAAGCCTCAAAATTTATTTAAATCATGCTTATTCATAAAAAAAAATCGGGGACCAACATTTCTCCCCCTCTTAAAAGAATTTCGTCCTCGAAATTCTTACATGATTGATCTAAGGGCAGGGGTATGCTTCCTCTTATGCTCCTCTGTTTTCCATTTAACTCCATCACTCAAATCATTTCTTTCAAATCACCCTAGTTAACGGATTCAATCAATCCTTCTATGACTTATTCAGATATCACACTATCTTATATATTCCCTCAATAGATTACTCGCAATTTTCCGCTTCCTGTGTCGATAACACCAATATCATATCATATTAATATTCTTACCATACTATCACATTACGAATCTAAGACATCTTTCATCAATAGCACTTCTCATAAGTATTTCATACAAACCTATTCATGTCGGTCTTAACTAATCCTTTTTCCTAGCCTGAGCACACCTTGGCACAGTGATACTCTCAAAGATAATTTATCTTTCACTTAATAATTCACATCACTATAGTGTCAGTACACTTAACTCTTATGTCTATCTTACCATATTCCATGCCTTTGGCGTTGATCCACTTAAATCATTCATCTTTCCTAAATCACTTAATTTCTAATATTGATCAATTTCACCTATCAGTAACATCTCCAATCAATTCTTGTTTTCAACTATCCTTAGCCCTATTCATCTGAATAAAAAGGCAGATGACTCTTTTTGTCATCTAACTCCTCATACAGTATTCCAATGAAATCACCATTATAATGATTGTGATGCTTGAAGTCAAATAGAACTATACATGGATCTCATGTTCCTATGAACTTCAAATTATAAGCCTTAAGCATATCTTTGACAGTTAAGACCATCGGCAATTTAAACATTCACTCACTTGATTCGACATTCTTAGTCGCTAAATGATGTTTCAACGTATTCCTATTAGGATCTTTTCTAACAATCTCTTTAGTCAATCATCTTTATCGGTACATATATTTCTTATTTCAATTACAATGTATCATTCTTCCTATTTGATCCCAAAATTCAGACTTGTTTTCAATCTCTCAATAAGATTCACGATTTCTGAATCCTCAATTTAGGCTTGGTTAATCCTTTCATGTGAAACTGATCTTCAATTCCATAACAAATAGTGCTTTGATTTGCCCAAACTTCAACTCCACATTCTATGCTCCTTTTTGTACTAGATCTGATAACCCCAATATCGAATTTGTGCTTCACTTCTATTGGGATTTCTGCTTAATGCATTAGATACAATACTAACTTTACTTGGAATTACTCATTTGTACAATCATAGTCTTTCAGCACTTCTATCCGTTGTCTCAGTCCTGTATTCAATTCTCTCAATTCAATAATTACCTCAAACTTTAATAATCTATACATGTATATATGTATCCAAGATGTTCCTATACATATACTATCTCCAAACTTTCAGAGCAATCACTACTATAGTAGCTCTAAATCATGTATCGAATAGTCAACTCATAGGACTTAAGTTGTCTCCAAACATGTAAAATCACTTTATTATGTTGCATTGGATTTTATCCAAATCTCTTATACAACATCATTGTATGCTATAAATCTCCAAATCCATAAGATAAAATTAGTATTAGTATAATTCCTCAAAATTCTCTTTACTTTCATTACTTATACAATTTACATATATTCAAACTATTTTTCTCAACTTTTCAAATACCTTTAATACATCATCAAATTTTTCTTAGATCACTTTAATCTTTAATACCATAGTACTGTCGGGACAATTGCTAACTTCAAACAATTATTATCGAACTCCATATGCCTACGATTAGTTCTCATAATAACTAATTCTTCAATGAGGTAGGATTGTCTCACGTTATTTTTAATTTTCTAATTGACTTCCTTTATTGAATGATTTTCTCAATTCATTCGATTTCCTTTGATTTCACACTGAATTATTATACTGCCTGCTCATTCATACTAATTTCTCCACACATTTCAATTTATTTTCAATCTTAATTTCCTGTGCTGGAAACACATTCATCAGATCTTATTTGTGTCTCTTATACTTAATGTCATATCAAATTAAAAAATCCAATCACATAGTTGGATACTTTACATCAAGAAATGCATATACTCCCAGTAACATATTCTATATCTTATGTTTGAGTCTCCATCAGGATTAGGACTCCAATATCATTTCTGATTTATTCTTTCATTGATCATTCTTAATATAAACTATCTGATCTGCTTAACCTAATTCAATAAAATTCTTCTTCGAAAGAGGGTTTCTTTTTACTATCATCTCTACTGTTCATGTAATTTGTTGGACCTCGGATTCCAGAACCCAACATTCGGGGTCATAAAGTGTGAGCATATTATCTTATAGGGTTATTTCAAGGAACCCTCATTAGTCATCATCCCACATGAGTGGTGCCCACACTGGTCAAACATCCAAACAAACTCATTTCTCCTATTTCAGAACAGATTTTAGGAAACCTTAAACTGGAATTACAATTTAACTTCTTTAGAACATTGGTTCCCCATTGTCTTAAGTTTCTAATGACACTAAAATCATTCAATTTGTCTTAGAATTCTAAAAGTAGGGCCCAACCCTTTTTAGACTGTTATTAAACTGGGATAGTACACTATACCCAACATCCATCTAGAAATTTTGAGTCTTAAGGACTGAGCTAAAATTCTATTCCTTTAGATCATTTGTATCTATATGTCTCTAGTTTATTTAGAAACAAGAATCATCTCATTTAAAGGTCGGATGACGCAGTTATGGTTGAAGGAAAGCCAAACAAGGTTTTGTCCTCAATCATATTGAACCTATCTCAGGACAATTTTCATAACTTTTTCTATAGATATTGGATTAAAGTGTTCTTTAGATGGTTAAAGAAGACTTCAAGATCTACAATCTTTATGAAGACTTTGAAGATAGATTCTATCATCTAGAGTGACAGAAGTGGACCAGAAAATATGGTAAGATGAAACTAGACAAAGGGTCAGATGAATTGGGAAAATTGCCATAACTTTCCCTAGAGATGTCTGATTAAGGTGTTCTTTCTATGGTTCGAAAGAGGACTTCAAGATCCACAACTTTTATGAAGACCTCAAAGATAAATTCGATAATCTATAGGGTCAAAATGGGCTAAGAATATAGGATCAGATGAAACCAGACGAAGGGTCAGACGAATTGGAAAAATTGCCATAACTTTCCCTAGAGATGTTGTAATATGGTGTTATTTGCATGGTTCAAAAGAGGACTTCAAGATACAACTTTTATAAAGACCTCAAAAACAAATTTGATCATCTATAGGGTCAAAAATGGGCTAAGACGATAGGATTAGATGAACAGTAACCAAAAGAAGTTTTAGTCAACGTAAGAAGATGTTCTGGTCAACCTAAGAAGAAGCAGAAGGTCAACCTAAGAAGAAGTAGATGGTCAACTTAAGACGAAGCAAAGTCAACTTAAGATGAAGTAGAAGGTTAACCAAAGACGAAGCAGAGTCAACTTAAGATGAAGCAGAAGGTCAACCTAAGACGAAGCAGAGTCAACTTAAGACGAAGCAAAAGGTCAACCTAAAATGAAGCAGAGTCAACTTAAGAAGAAGCAGAGGGTCAACCTAAGACGAAGTAGAATACACTCTTGAACATCTCCACTCATAAAGATCATAACTTTCGACTCCGATGTCCAAAAATTTCATACTATATACCGTTGAAAAGCTAGAAAGATAAACTACAACTTTTCAGCAGACAACTTTATCTAATTTACCGTGGATTAATCCAATTTTTCCCCCAAAGTTAGAACACGAATCCTACCCCTATGGAAGACTTGAAAGTGAAGCTCAACAATTTGGAACTATCATCTGTAAAACACAATCATGCATCATTTTCATCAAAGATAAGTGTTTTACAAGGCTTTAATGGGCATTTCAAGCCACAATATAACAATATTTGAAAATCCCAAAATACAAAAGAATACATGAGCAATAATTTACTCAAAATGCAACTAAAGCCTTGGTTTACAAAACTAGCGTAAAATACAAAAATATGCATAATCAGAGTGATGCCTTGACCCTTGGTTACTCGTTCTCATGCTCTTCACCTGAAGATGGGGCAAAAATGGAGGTAACAATTTTATAATCGGCAATAAGCAAAAACCATTTTAAAACTCACATTGAATCAAGATACATATATTTTCCATATCTCAATTTATCAATAAATCATAAGCAACTTAATTCATGCATCATCAAACCTGCCAACACATTGAAACACATAAGCACATCGGAATGGTTTGGGTGGATCCAAAATAGAATGTACTACATAATTCCCATAAGGGTCTTGTGTAGCTGTGAACTTAGGGGAGTCTATAAAGGAGCTCTATACCACTAGCAGACAGGCGAGAGAAGCCTTTGGTCAAAGTGCACTTGACATACTTAGGAGACCACCACAATTCCACATAATCATACACCTCACACCTTGGAAACTTGTTGCCCAAATGACACATTTCGAAACATGATTTCATAAACTTGATATCCTTTCAAAATCATTTCCATTTTTGGTTTCATAGTTCATCCACAAAATTCATACACACAACATGTAGCACTTTCTCAAAACATTTAAAGAACAATAAATGCACATTTAAAGTAGTTGAAAACATTTATTTCTTTTTCTTGAAAGAAACATTGATGGCTTATTATTCAATTATAAAAAAGTAACCCACCTTGAATTCCTTGTCTATAACTTGTTTGGATGTGCCTCTCCTCTTGCTCCTCTTGTCTTTCTTGATTCCTTTTTCATAGTCAAAAATTCCAAGTTCAAAAGGGTTGCAAAATTGAAGATCCACATAGTACATTTACTAAAATTGATCTTAGAGTACCTAAACCCATGCATTTCCTAAACTTCATGAACCAAAACCCTTCCAAAATCCAAAATGTTCTTACCTTAAACCTTCACCAAATGAAGAGATGTTTAGTTCAAAAGAAAGCTCTTATCTTCCTTTACCTTTTTTCCTTCTTGCACAACCTTAAAATCTCTCTAGAAGGCTTAAAAAAGACGAAACCCTAGATAAACTCTCTTCTTTCCTCTTAACCACCGAAATCTCTCTTCTTTCTCTCTTTGATTTGATATTTCACTTCCTTCTTTTCCATTTTTGTTTTCCCCCCTCTTTAGGAAGAAAACAACACTTCTTTCTTCCCATTTTACCTTTAATTATTGATAAAAGTCCACCTTGCCCTTCCTTTAATGCCTTATGGTTTTTAAACTTAAGTAAGCTACCCAAAATACCCTTTTTATGCATTCCCACTACTTTTAATTTAACTAACCCATGCCATAAATCTACTATCATAGAATTAAAGAAAAACTAACTCCTAAAAAAATTATGGGGGACAACACATCAAATCATAATCCTTCAATAGTTCTAACCACCTTCTTTTTCATATATTTAACTCTTTCTGGCTCATCAAATATTTAAGACTCTTGTGGTCTGTAAATATCTTGATAGTGACTCCATATAAGTAATGTCTCTATATTTTCAATGCAAAATTTATGGCAACCAACTCCAAATCATAAGTGGCATAATTCATCTCATAAGGTTTTAATTACCTAGAAGCTTAGACAATCACTTTATCTTCTTGAATCAACACACACCCTATTTCCTTCCTTGAGGCATCACTATATACTATATACCCTTCACCACTAGAAGGCAAGGTCAAAATTGGTGCAGTTGTGAGCCTATTTTTCAATTCCTTAAAGCTCTTCTGACATTCTCCTGTCCACACAAACTTCTGATTATTCCTTGTCAATTTGGTGAGTAGGGCTGCTATTATAGAAAAGCCTTTTACAAAGATTCTGTAATAGCCAGCTAAACCCAAGAAACTCTTCACATCTGTTATATTCTTAGATGTTTCCCATTTAACTACAGCTTTTATTTTCCTCAGATCCATATGTACTCCTTTTTTTAAAATTACATGTCTAAGAAACACTACTTCCTTTAGCCAAAATTCACATTTATCGAATTTGGCGTACATCTCCTTCTTCCTCATTGTCTCTAAGGCAATCCTCAAATGTTCCTCATGCTCCTTGTCACACTTGGAATAAACCAATTTATCATCAATGAAGACAATGATAAATTGGTCTAAGAAAGGCTTGAAGACTCTATTCATTAAGTCTATGAAAGCTACAAGGGCATTCGTTAATCCAAAGGGCATAACTAAGAACTCAAAATGCCCATACCGTGTTCTAAAGATAGTCTTTGACACATCAGACCCTTATTCTCAACTGTTAGTAATCTGATCTCAAATCTATCTTGGAGAAGACCCTTGCCCTTGCTATTGATCAAACAAATCGTCTATGCGTGGGAGAAGATATCTATTATTAATAGGGACATGATTAAGCTTCTGGTAATCTACACACATTCTCAAGGATCCATTTTTTTTCTTCACAAAAAGGATCGGAGCTCTCCAAGGTGAAGAGCTAGGTCTAATGTACCCTTTCCCCAACAACTATTCTAACTACTCTTTAAGCTCCTTCAATTCTCCTAGAGCCATTCTATAAGGTGGAATCGACATCAGTGGAAGAAGCTCTAAAGGAAACTCAATTTTCCTAGGTGGTAGTAGTTTTGGTAATTCCCCTAGAAAGACATCCAAAAATTTTAAGACTACTAGAATATCTTCAAACTTCCCTCCATCTACTTTCGTATTATCACATATGCCAAGAATGCTTCATAGCCTTGCCTCATCATTTTCTCTACTGTCATAGCCGAAATAACTCTAAGTGGACTTACTTTCTTGTCTCCTATAAACACCACCTTTTTACCTTGGTCCAACTCAAACTCTACATCTTCTATTTGCAATCCAGATTGGGACTATATTTCTTTAACGTATCCATGCCTAAAATCACATTTAATCCCCCCATCTTCAATGAAATTAAATCCACCACTAATTTTTCTCCACCAATATATAGTTCACAATCTCTATAAACTTTAATAATAATGATATATTATCCAACTAGGTACTAACAATCAAAGGACTATCTAATGGGCTCAAACTTCTACCATGTACATTTCTAATTGATGAAATAAATGAATGGGTAGACCCCGGATCAATTAGAACAATAATATCATCAATAAACAATTTAACCATACCAGTCACAACCTCTAAAGCTGTCTTTGCATCCTCCCTCGTCATTACAAATACCCTAGCTGGTGTTTTCCCCTTATCTTCCTAGAGGATTCACTTTCTTAGCTACCTCAAAACTTCCCATTTCAGTTGTAGTCTTATGTCTGACAGTCTCAACATGAAGTTTGCATCTGATTTTCCTCTCGTCTGGAATACTGCGGGCACTCTCTAGCCATATGCCCTTTTTCACAATAATTAAAGCAAGCTTCAGTTAGCCGATAACATTCCCCTTTATGAAATTTCCCGCGATGATCATATTTAGGAATGGGTGGCTTATCCCCCTCTCCCCTTTTACTGCCTCCCGTCATTGAAGCTTGATGAGAACTAATTCTCATCTGTCTACACTTGCTTGCACCACTACTCCTCTCTTTAGACTGTATAGGGAAAGTCCTGGCACTCCTTTTTAACATAGGAGCACCGTCTCCCCTCCTGAGCTGTTCTCTCCCTTTTCTTTTTCTATTCACAATGCTCTTTATATTCTCCACATTCTCAATCCTTAACGCCACTTCAACCAGTTGTTGGAAGTTACAGAAATTTTGTGCCACCACTTTTTCTCTGATGGCCAAATGCAGTCCTGCTTCAAACTTTCGGTACCTAGCTGCTTCACTCATCATCATCTCAGCTACATATCGGGCCAATTGCATGAATCTATGCTCATATTCACTCACAATCATCTCCCTTTGAGTGAGACTCAGAAATTCCCTCTACTTTTGCTAGATATACACCTTAGACAAATATTTCTTATTATAAGCAGTCAAAAAGTGCTTTCATGCCAACACTGGAGGCTTTATTTGACTCTTTAGCACACTTTCCCACCAATGCAGGGCATCTGCTTATAAAAAGCTTGCAACATATTCCTGTTGGATCGGAAAAAGAAAACATGCTTTGTTTGGAAAAACGGTAGATTTCAAAACTTTTAGGAAATCATTACTTGCAGCGGAAGCAATAAATCCAAATCAACATGCCAATCCATACATAATAAGGTATAAGGATAATAAAATATAAACAAGATCAGGAGTATTACCGACTCCTTCGCTACATCTTTAAATCCTCGCTGCGCTATCCTCTCCTTCTTCGTGTATCCAAATCCTTTGCCTTTGACTCTTTTCCTTTAGCAA
>JAOSBK010032465.1:0-11226 GCA_027568895.1 Erythroxylum shatona | reverse complement strand
GCTCTGGTTTTAATGACATAAGTCTAAATATCAATTTTATTTCGGTGTACCGGTTAAACTAGATACCGGGTATTACATTTTATGCTTTAGGGAGTATATTAATTTAACATATGTACTACCATAGATTGTGTATAACTACTACTTATACATAGTAGCTAGTATACCTATTATGTAATTATATATACTATATTACTAATAAAATAGGGTACTATGGTTCATAATGTATAAATATTATACATTAGATTATAACCAATGTCTAGTCTATAATAGTAAACATGGTGTTATGCTTAGTAATTATACCTATGAACATACAATAGGGTATTGCTATCATAACATTGAATATAATATAATTAAATATGCCATACTAAAAGGAGATTTGTAATATATGGACTTCTATTATAACATGCACGTATCATAAATACACCCCATATATACATATAAGCTATTTCAAATATTGTATAATATATTATGTATAAGATATTATATAACATATATACATAATATATAATGGTACATGTATTTATTACTATACGTATTACTATTTGTATGGCATAATTGTGCCTACTAAACATATATATAATCAATACTACTATTATGTATATGTGTTCTAATAATAAACAATATACCATAATTATAATGTACTATAACAATACATGGGTAAATATTGTATTGTTATATACAATATTATATGGTACAACTTTATATTATTGTACTACATTATTATTACTATAACATGTATATGGTCACATTATGCATATTAATGTATTAATTGATATCATGTATAATAACTATAGTATATAGGTAATTGATATATATAATGGTATCATACAAGTATGGTTACACTTTATATGCATTATCATGTTTTATACAATACTATTATACACATACCATCAAGATATGTTTATATGTTAACAATGTACTATGTTATGTATATATACAATATAATAAATATTGTATACTATAATAGTAAGCCATTATATATTACAATATACTATCATATTAATAAGTAAGTAGTTATAGTATAATACAGTTGAATATACTATATAATAAAATAGTCTAGATGGCATATAAAGTATACACTATACATACATATTAAATTATAATTACATAGTATATTCAACTGTATTATGCTATAAGTGTTATATAGCATGTGTAAACATAAAAAGTATTGTATACCCCTATTATATGTACATGTATAATCTGAGTAAACATAGCATATTAATTACTAATAAGTATTAAGATACTACTACAATAGTGTATAGTAAATAATCATTATGCATGATATGTAATACAAAGTATCAAACATAATCTATATACCATTTAGTATGTGATAATGATAGTACCATATATGTATGTATACGTGCCGTGTACATTGTATATTATATGTGTACATAGTATTATACACATACAACACTGTATTATATCACAGGATAAGGTATACATATATAGTTATTGTATCACTATCCAATATACATTGTAAGCATATGATATATTACATTATATTACATAATACATAGTATAATGTATATAATATGAATAATAGTATGATTACCATGGTATATTATAGTTATTATAGTACTGGTAATTATGTACTGGTAATAACCTATATATTACATATTAATATATTAGGGTATAATATTTGTATGGAATTATACTATAAATAATATGTGCATTGTTATCCATAAAGTAGCTTATTTGTTACTGACATAAGTATTTCATAATTATTATAGATAGGTAATTAATATGCTTTGTTTACTCAGATTATACATGTACAAATAATTATCATAAAGGATCCATTGCATACCAATATAGTTATGAATTTAGTATTTATGGTGTTATATATCGTGTACAAATTATAGTGATTATAATATGTATGCATATTATAGTAGGAATGGTGCATACATATACTATACCATGTACTTGAATACTTATGGTATATGTTAATAAATTATGTGTAATAAATAATATGTGCACACTAGATATTTTGGTAGGATATTATATGTTTATTTACTATATATGCACTATCATTATTTTTTGTAATTATTGATGCTATAGGTATACCCTTATTATATATTAAATAATCATATAACATATCCATAATCTATAATAGTATATGTGCACATAGTTATTGCTACTATATTATTGATAATTACATAATGTCACATATTTAGGTATGTACATGGGTATATAATGGATGTTATTATATTTAATATTATATAATAACATAATGTATAAGTATTATACATTAGATTATAACGATGTCAAGTCTATAATAGTAAACATGGTGATATGTTTAGTAATTATACCTATGAGCATACAATAGGGTATTGCTATCATAACATTGAATATAATATAATTAAATATGTCATACTATAAGGAGATATGTAATATATGTACTTCTATTATAACATGTACGTATCATAAATACACCCCATATATAAATATATGCTATTTCAAATATTGTACAATATATTATGTATAAGATATTATATAAAACATATACATAATATATAATGGTACATCTAGTTATTACTATACGTATTACTATTTGTATGGTATAACTATGCCTACTAAACATATATATAATCAATACTACTATTATGTATATGTGTTATAATAATAAATAATATACCATAATTGTAATGTACTATAACAATACATGGGCAAATATTGTATTGTTATATACAATATTATATGGTATAACTTTATATTATTGTACTACATTATTATTACTATAACATATATATGGTAACATTATGCATATTAATGTATTAATTGATATCATGTATAATAACTATAGTATATAGGTAATTGATATATATACTAGTATCATACAACTATGGTTACACTTTATATGCATTGTCATATGTTATACAATACTATTATACACATACCATCAAGATATGTTTATATATTAACAATGTACTATATTATGTATATATACAATATAATAAGTATGGTATAGTATAATAGTATGCCATTATATATTACAATATACTATCATATTAATAACTAAGTAGTTATAACATAATACAGTTGAATATACTATATAATAAAATAGTCTAGATGGCATATAAAGTATACATTATACATACGTATTAAATTATAATTACATACTATATTCAACTGTATTATGCTATCAGTATTATATAGCATGTGTAAACATATAAAGTATTGTATACCCCTATTATATGTACATGTATAATCTGAGTAAACATACCATATTAATTACCAATAAGTATTAGGATACTGCTATAATAGTGTATAGTAAATAATCATTATGCCATCTAATCCTAACTATTTGTATTATATGATTATAGTATTTTAATATAGTTAACACCATTCATAATATGATATGTGGTTAAATAAGCGTATGATACACTTAACGGATATGCCATAACGTACATATAATCATATAATTTATATGACATAACTATATATTATGGTATGTGTATAATAGTACTATGTAGTTATTAATGTATGTGTATATCACGTATTGTACATAGGCTAAAACTAATTATAATTAACATATATACTATAATTATAGTACATATATCATGATACACTATATACTACATTAAATATTGTGTGTAAATATAGTATAACCCATAGTATTACACTATACTTATATAAACTATACCAAAATACTAATGCTATAATACATATGTATATGCTATATCATGTACCTTATATCTAGAATTAATATATGATGTACATTTATTATACATAGGTTATATGGGTACCTATATAATAAAATGTGATAATACTATATAGACATTATACAGTATTGGTACATTTATATATGGTACATAGGTTACATTCCTCATATAATTTTAATTCATATTAGTAATCATAACCATATACATAATGTAACATACTAACAGTATACAATAGATTATAACACATATGCTTATAATTATATCATGTATACTATAGGTACACATGTATACACTGTTATACATACTATAGTATATAATAGTAAATTATCTAACATATATGTATTTTCATACATGATGTTTATTATATTCGAAATAGCATATACAGTGTATTTATTGCACGACATTATATATTCCATGTGCATATAGTAAATGTCTATATTTACTATACACATATGATATATTTACTAATGTTATTAAACATAAAGTTTAATATGGTCGTGGGTAATAATGTGATTACATATATAGCCTTATTAATCCTATGATTATATGTAGTATTTATATTATGTATGCATTTTCATATAATATCTAATATGAAAATGCATACATAATGTAACAATATACGTATTTTGTTACATTGTATATATGAGTTTAAATGCATGATATTTTACACATAATATGTTTATAGTTGTTGTGTATTATACCATATTAATATATTTACACCATTAAACCCTTATATTACATGTGCATACATAATAACCATATTAAATGGTACTAAACTACTAAACATAGCTTATAGGACATTGTGTATATACGCACATGAATTACTGTAATAACATCATAAATAGTATAACTATACCTATGTTATACTACATATATGGGCGCAATATATACTATTAAGTATATTAACGTTTATCATATGGTTAATTTATATCAATAGTAATTTAATCCATAAAACCATATAAATATATGATAATATAATACCATTAATTTGGTAACATAATACCACATATGTATAACAATATGTATATTATGTAGATATTATACTTTATTATATAAATATAGATTATCTATTTATCACAAACTAATTATTATTACTCTATATGGTAATATTATATGAGATAACATATAATATTATAATGGCTAATAATGCATAGGATATATAGTAAGTATATATGTTATATAGTATGCATACAATAATACGTATATTTGTAACTAATAACTATACACATTATATGATCAGATATTATACATATTGTATATATTGGTACGTGTTGTATTGTGTATAAACCAATGAACATAATGTGCACCATACTTATGTACACCATATAAGTATTAATGTGTAGTATGATTAATACACTATATAACAATATGTACCTTGTATATTAGTACAATACTACTATATATTATACCATCATACTATGAGTATCAAACATTACTATACTTATACACTGTGTATAAATGTATAGCATATTATGTGATATATGAGTATATATTACCATTATCCTTAGTAACTCATAATTATATTATAACAGCATAGCACAATATACGTATCTTATTTGTACACATTATAATATAGTTACCATATGTATATTATATTATATTAACTAATATGTATAGTACCATATAATAATCGTATGGTAATATGTATCATACTTATTAAGCTATTGTGTATATAATGCAGTTATACCACACATATAGTAATATCCATATAATAAGGATATTATACATGTGGTTACTTACACATGTACGTGTATACACATGTACATGTGTAAGTATATTTATATAGTATACCATACACGTACTATATACAATAGGGTATTATACATTACCTAATATACTAAGGTAGCTATATTAATGCATAGTAGTTATATGTGCATCATGTATGTTAAATATATAGGTAATTTACACTATATAAGTATTACACATATTATATCCTATATACTACACCATACCTTATGCATACCTTACCATCACAGTAATAATATCATATGTATTAATATATATCCTATATTTAGCTTGAATGGTATCATATTTTCTATCAATATGGCCTATCTTATAGTGTGATATAAATTTAATAACCTAGTATGTACATATATTCTTAACATAGTATAGGGCACATATTATAAATGTTAAGAATATATGTACATAAGATAGGTGTAATATCTTAATGATAACCACATAGGATAATGTGACAATATGTACTACAATACGTTTGCATGATAATAGTATATGTGCATATAATATATGGTACATGCATTATTATACTATACATGTTATTATATGCCTATACACATATTATTTAAATAGTTATGTTATACTCATATGTATAATATATTAATGTTACTATATATGTTATAGTAATAATCATATACCTATTCATTATAATATTATCCACTGTTAGTATACGTTATAATACCATGTGAAAAAAAAACCATGTGAGTTTGCTATAACATATGATATAGTAATACAGTGCATATATTATAATAATGGGCATAATATATATATAGGTACGCTTATAGTAAATACTATATGGTATAATGTTAAACCAGGTATATAGTATCCATTTATTGAGTATACTATATCACAAACTATATATACATAATACACTTAACATCTACACCTTTACACCATTATTATGCAAAAATAGTGTAACATATTTAGTACTATGTAAATTCTTAGGTGCATATATATTAACATATATAATCATAATATAACACGTAATATATTTTATGTAATATCATTATAGTGTATGTATGATATAGTTTTTAAGTATGCAGGTAATTAAATTAGTACCAGATTGATTGTTAATTAATAATAATATGTCCATATGTTTTCGTATTATTGACATAGTATAATACTTATGATAGCACACTAATATATACATAGTATAATACCATATGCCAATGTGTATTATATCATATGTAAATATAAATATATACCATAAATATAGTAATGGTATATGTATACTATTACTAACCAAATTATGTTAACCGTATAATACCATGTAATAATAGTAACTAACATATGGTTATATAGATATGATATAATATAGTATACAGATGCAGGTAATATATGTTATATACATTATAACCATATATATGTGTGTAATTACTATGTAACTATATATTACCAGTATAATGTGTAAGAGTATTATAATGTATTTGTAGTATACATTAATAAGAGGTAAGTACAAATGTACTTATAATAGTATATAACTATATGTACAATAAGGATCTTATGTTACTATATGATACATAGGTATACCTAATAACATATGGTTTAGGTATATACGCATAATTATATACCTATGTTGCAGTTATGTCCATAGATGCTATAGTATTATACAACTATATCCACATTAACATATATGGTGATTAATGTATAACTTATTGTATATACCTATTTACCACATAAGTGTAATAGTATGTGTATATAACAAATTATGCTACAATCCATTGATTATGGTTATTATAGTATACATATTTGTAATTTACTATGTATATCATAGATATATTGATAATATGTATTACTATATATAGGTGAGTATATGTGTATATATTCGTAATAACCATATAACATATGTTAATACGGTTATTAATTGTATCATATCATTAATAATATAGTATTCACTCATAGTTTTAGCCTATGTACCATACTTATAATTATACAATGGTATTAATGCATATTACGTGCTATGTATATATAATATATACCATAACAATAAGTATTAATATAATTAGTATGTACTTTAATTACCAATAACTATTATAGGTTATTATCACCCATATACACAACTACTGATATATTATCATAATATTGTATGTATAATACCCATACTATCATAATATAATGTACCTACAGTAACATAACCATTAATTATTGTAACATGGGTATAGTATTTCTATAGTCATATATCATTATACGTGTGACTATGTTAACTGTAATATTTACAATAATTAATGGGTATGTTACCATATGGTAATAATTATTTATGGGTTATATTACTATGCTATAATATACCATTATGTACGTATAGTGGTACATATTAACCACGTACACAATAATAGTTTATTAACATTTAGGTATATCGTATTATTACCATATAGTATGTATGAAAGTAAGTGATGTATTTACAGCATAGTAATAGGTTACATAATAATATATCTAATAATGTATAGGTACGTACGCACTAGTTTGAAATGCGTTATATATAGTATGACTATGTTGCCATGTAGATACATACATATTATACATATACTTAATAGTGTAATGTATTACGTGTACCATATTTGTATATACGTTGTGGTATACCTATAATTATATGGCATTGCTATAACATATATTTGTATAGTATTTCTATATGTTACTCTAAACCCTATAGCTAGTGACATATTAACTATAGATACCTATGTTATTGTAAACTATAGATATATTTATAAATATTTGTATACCTATTGTACAAGAGTGTTACAATGTGTACTATGTCTTATGGTGTGCCTATAAGTGTGTATCCAAATGCTTATAGGCACATAATAGTACTATATGTATATATTTATATATAGACATTATACAGTTATTATATCGTCATATATACTACATACGTATTACTATAATCCATAGTATATGCACTATTTCATATATATGTACTTAACTATACTATATTACATATAGCACATATACTATGTAACAAATATATATGTAACACATAATAATTGGATACTAAAAGCTATGTGCTATCCTATGTCATATGTATTGAATATATACTATATAAATCAGTGTATAACTTATTTACACATATGATTACCATAGTCAACACATATTAACTAATGACCATGTAGGAGTAGTATAATGTAAGTTATGATATTTTCTAATGTTATAGTTTATTGGTTATTACACTGCCATATGGAGTATTAACATACGTAATTACATATGTGCACATATTAGCATAGTGTATCGATTTTGTATAAATACTACTATTATGCCTTACATGTTTTTACCTATATATGTGTTACTAATGCACAATTAATATTAATACCATGTATGTTACCATCCATAGTGTATAAAATGCATACTATGGATTTCAAATATGTAAAACCATAATCATTAGTTTCAAAGTAATATAAACACATATCATAATAGTACTAATGTTATTATGGTATAAATAATAGGTTAATTAGTATATATTAGTAATGCATACATATTCTATACTATTAATATATAATATAATGATAGTATGGTATTATGTATATATAGTATACAATTAGGTATACATATATCCACAAACTTATTATACATACTATGATTAATATATAACCAGTATGAATATAGTATCACATATGCTATAAATAAGTGTTACAATATATACAATTGAGTGCTATCACATGTAACTAATTATATACAATACTTAGTATGTAATTATATAATACACTTATATTTTGTACTACATATATTGGTATTACATATTACCCAATATATATATGTGACTAATGGTCATGCCAAGTTATAAATACTATGATATATTTCTATAATATATGTTAATAATGTATATAAAGTATACTTACCTATTGTTATACATAATTGTATATTATCCTAGTACCATTGCAGTATATATTAACCATATGGACATATGAATTAGTTATATAGTAATTCATATAATATGTACATACTATTATATGTTCATTACTATTATAACCAATTACATTATATTATTGTATACGATGTTATATAATATATAGCATACTTATATATTATATGATAGGGTATTCATACATCTATACTATTATGTAATAGTCAATGATAAAGTACATACATTTCATATAGTAATAATTAATAATACCCATATATAATACGTTATGTGTATTAATATACAGATAATATATAACTTTGCCCAGTAATTATGATTACTGTATTACTATTATAATACATTTTGGTATAATATGTATGGTAACAAAGTATTAACATCATATTATGTACATATGTATGATATACTATAATATACCAATACAGTATATGATAATGTGTAATTATATAACAAATATTTGGTATAATATTAGGAATATAATAACAATTATGTGGATAATAATAACACCAAAATATATAAGGTACTAAGCTATAATTATAGTATCCCATTATGTATATTATAATACATAGTAACATGATAATTATATTTGGTGTTATTATACCATGTTTATAATATACCTATATAATCTTTGTTAAATAATTATGCTATATACAATATAATTAATACAATATATTCAATTTGTTAATGTATTACGATTATGTACAATAATACAATTTATATAATATAGCACTATTTGGTATTACTATGATAGTGTATATAATAGTATATGCGTACTGATTATAATTATAGCATTACACACACTTTCTATATACATATATTAAGAAAATCATATTATAGTAAATGTTTATAAATTTATAAGATAGTAAGTTATAATATATAGTTTGTTAACTTAGTTATAAATAACCAACTAAATTCCATATAACATATACATATGATACTGAGTTATACATATATGGTAATATTATTAAATTTATATAAAACATATAATAGCATGTAATAATAATATAAATAAATCACATTACATCTAATAATTATATTTAGAAACGTCATGAAAATGTCATAAAATGTCACTTAATGGTACCAGTAAAAATAAGAAAACATACAATACTTAATGTAAATACCATTAAAATAGGTTAGTATAATGATGTTATAAATTTATATTATGTCATAATAGTATAGGTAACATAATCATTGGAAATATTATATAATTAAATAGACTTTCATGTTATGTATTATAAGGGCAATTTTCAGGTACCATTAAAACATATATGAATACAGTAATATATTATAGTATTATAAAGCATCCACGAGGTATTATGTAACTCGGTTATAATACCTGAACTAATTAGGTGTATACCTACATTTATATTGTACTATATTTAATACAATCAACTTATATTTTATATGTACTAATGTTATATGTAGTTACTATGTTTATCATTAAGTACAATATTAACGTGGTATGTTTAATATAATTAGTTGCATGTAAATATTGTGTAATAGCTAGGTGTGTATATTATATATTTGACATACTATTAATGTTTTGGATAATACTTAAATGATATATTAACTATATGTGATAGTAAATTACATTTGTACATTTAATTTACAAGCATAATGCTTTACAATTAATTAATATCATTTACCTATACTATAATATATGATACTCATTATAATGGAAACTATAAATATAGTATAATACAAACACCTAACTACGTATAACAATTAATACACAGGTACATGTGTAATACTATGGTTATGTGATATATATACTATATATATATAATACATTATATTATAATATATTTATAGTTAACATGTACCATATATTATTATGTTAAATATTAGTCTATAAAAACCATACATGTTGTTGGACCCCGATTTTTGAGTGAAATTTAGAAATATTAAGTGAAATTAAATGAGTGGTTCTATATATGTATTGTGAAATAGATGTATTTATGCTTTGAGGAAATTCATGAGAGAAGA
>JAOSBK010032464.1:0-11227 GCA_027568895.1 Erythroxylum shatona | reverse complement strand
TGCCGAGTCCTAAGTCAATACTCCTAACCCGTCCCAAATTACCAATAAGCCCTTCCTATGGGAGATGGGATGTTACATTAAGAGTCCTAGTAAACAAATAATATTAAATTATTAATAAATTGCAAGAAATGATGTCCATCTTAATAATGATAATAACATACCTTACCCAAAACTTTAAATTGCATCAACCGAAGACCAAGTTATTTAATATTTTATGTTCCAATTTGTTCCTTTTCTTAGAATGGATGAATTTAAATGTGTTCTAATTCGTTTTGATACTCTGTTCCACTCACACATTGACTTATAATTTGGATTGGAAACTCTTGTGATTCTAGAGCATTACTTTCAAATTGGTCCCTCTAAGCAACTGTAAGACAACAAAGGTAACATTATAAATAAAATAAAGTAATGATTACTTTTCAATAAGTAACCAAAGTAAAAATATATACCTAGATTAAGTTTATCTCTTTGAGGAATAGCAATAGACATCACAAAATCATCATAAGCATCCTTATAAATCTCCATTTATGATCTTAGGAGATCTTGCATCATCTTATGGGCAACATAGTTGTAATAGTTAATAATATTCTCCTATTAACTTTAGATTTCTTTGTAAAATTTGGTCAGAAATATACATTAGGATTCAAAAATGTCCCAGTTGTAAACAATAGAGAGTAAGTTTCCTTTATGATCTCTCATTGATAATTACAAAATAAGGTTTGTACAAAGAAGGTCTACATTTTAGATTGTCCTTGATTGCTTCCTTGGCCCTCTCTATGGCATCATAAAGATAACCCATAGTTGTTGCCTTATCACTATCAGCTAGACAAAATACCCTTACTAAAGGCTCACAAACTCGAATGATAAATTAACATTGGTACCAAAATTTATTATCTGCAAATACAATTCTAGAAACCTCTAATCTAGCATTAAACCTTTCTTGCTGAGATGCAACCCACTTATCACTCGTAAACATTTTTCTCAACTCCTTCTTCATCAAAATAAAACACTAAAGTGATAAGAAATTAATTGCAAAGCTTGAAATAGTATGATGATATAAATTCCTATCATTTATGAAATCTTTTCTCGTTAAATTCAAGACTCATGCACGATTGTAGATGAACTTGGTCACCTTTTTTTCTTTCTGTACAGTCTCATCAATATAAGAAAAATATCTAGCATCTCTTATATTTTCTAACATTATGTCAATGCAATGTATAGCATAAGGAATTTAATAAACAAAATTATATCTTCTTTGCATTCTTCATCTAGCTGTTTATAAGCAGAATCATTGTCAATAATGAACTAAACAATAATTTCTAGCATAACTTTATTTATAACTTCATCAACTATCTAAAATAAAGTATCAGCATTCCTAACAAGGCCAAATGCATTAATAGACTTCAAAAACATTATCCCTTTTGCATAATAAATTCAAAAATTAATAATAGATTCTTGTCTTCTATTTGTTTAACCATCATATATGATTGAACAACTAAAAATAGCCCATGGTTGGATAGCAATGAATGTTATACTTGAATCATACCACCATCCAGCCATAGTCATGCCCACATTATGAGTCATTTCTTTACAATGCAAGGCACTACAGATTAAAGACTGAGTTCTAGAAGTTGTTTATGGTATAAAAAATTAAACATTCATCCTTTTTTTCCCTAACATCAGGTGCAACATTCCCTTCTTGTTAGATAGGAATCCTACTACCTTTAATGTCCACAAAATCATCCTGACCACTAATAAAACTATCAATTTTGTAATTCAATCTTTGTCTTTTATCTTTCTTATGTTGATATTCTTTAAGCAAAGTCTTCATTTGCCATTTTACACCACGACTCACTTTTTATGAGGCTCCACATCACCTTTGACCTTAGCTAAATGTTTTTTTAACTTGGTGATTTTTTCACCTTTCAAATACTTGTTACAAGATAAACAAATGGGATGGTTCTTTATTCCAGGGACCAATCCAGCTTAAGCCCAAGTTAGATCACTTAATCTTCATAAATTAGTGGAATTATTAGGAGTACTTGAACTACTTTCTATTTATCTGTAAAAATAAATGAAAACATATATGAAAATTAACTTAAGTATCAAGATAATGTTTCGTACAAAAAATGAAGAAATAGATCCATAATAGTTTCTAAATAACTTATGTCTCTTTCTAAACCCAAACATTAAATGTATACATTAATTGTTACACTTTCACAACTATTACAAGTTTTGTGTGATTACATAATTCAAACATAAGATTAGGTAGGAGAATGATGGATGGCCCAAGCGGCAATGCTATAACCATATTTTCTACTTGTTGTCACCAGTGCTTCTACTGATCTTATTTGTCTTGCTAACAACGGAAGTCTTCCATGTAGTAAAACTCCTCTCATTTAGTATCACGACCAATAATTTCCTTCGTGATGATATCTTGAAAGAAGCAAAATTTTGGATACATTACATCACAACAATTCGATTCTTAAGTAGCTTGTTCTACTAATAATATTTTTATTCTAGAGTGATGGAATAAACAGAGTATTTGATAATGAAAAAAAAGGTGAGAGTGCCACTCGTCTAGCCCCTTTGACTGGATATTTCACACCATTTATGTCGGGAAGCACCCAATGTTCTTCTGCATTGGTTGAGAGGTTTCATTTAAGTCTCTATAGTCATATGTCATATGATTAGGTGCTCCAGAATCAACAACTAACCATTGTTTCATTTAAAGCCACAGAAATTTTTTGCTGCAGTTGTTAAAGGTTCCTCTTGTGATATAAGAGACTTGAGGTTTTGTAGTAGCAAAGGAAGAAAAGATAATTGTTTTGGCTAGTCCAGCCGACCAACCTTACATTTTTTCTTTGGCTTGAGTTCGTACCAAGACTCTAAATATCCATGCAATTTGAAACCTATGTCTCTAGTCTGTTTTGGGTTCCCACAATGTGTACAACCACCTTCCTTTATTTGTAACTTAGATTTTGTCACACTATTTGGCTTCCCATTTGTTGTAAATTAAAGTGAAGAATGTTGTATCTGTCCTTTGGAAATTAAAGTCACAATTGATATGGTTTTCTCCTTTGTTAACATCTCACAATTTATCTCAGATCTTCACATTGAACTTGTGCATAAACCTGTTATACAGTAGGAAATGGTTCGAGTTAAAAGTACATAAGCTTGAATCTTATCAAGGCAATCATCAAGTCCATCTAGAAATGTGTAAATTCCATCTTCTCACAGATAAGAGTTGTATTTCTTTGTATCTTCTTCACGTCTTGTAGGATTTGGGCATCTAAAATCGATCTCTCTAGAAACCTTAAGTGTGTTGTGTCTCAATCTATCCTCCGCTCTGTTTTGAATCTTAGACTCCTTCCTCTTATAATCATAGACTTGTAAGACATTAGTGTCGTCAAAATATGTTGTGACAATAGCATCCTAAATTGCCTTTGCTATTAGCAATATAATGCAATTTCCAATCAGTTTGGGATTAATCAGCCACCCCTTTATTACAGCATTCTCAGTCCTCCATCTTTTAAAACTTAGATCTATTTCTAAAGGTTGTTAAATTTCTCTCATGTATCCTAATGTGTCTTTGCATGAAATATACATTTCTTCAGCCTGAACTAGAGATCATCATTCAATTTGATGTTGATTGGTGTAGTAATTGGCTCCTAAGTTGTTGGAGCCTTTTTCTGATCCATTATTTGTGAAATCTTAGATGTTATGTCTCCAAGGATCAAAATCACTCCTTGAGAATTTTCTGTTAAAGGAGTGTGTTCCTCCATTCCTATCAACCTCTTAGATATTTATCCCCTCTTTTCCTTCTTCCTATTTCTTCACATAAACAACCCTATAGGTTTTGGATCTGAGGCTTTGATACCAAAATGAAATGGTAAGAATACTTTTAAATGCTAGGTATTTATAGTGCAACTCAAGTATATATCTTTAAAAATAAATAATAGATTTCATAAAGATTGCCTAAGGTTTAGGGATGACAAATATGACAAAGCCTAACTTTGGCCCCGGTTGACCAGGACATGGACTGCGCTCAGTCCGGAGCTATCCCGGCCAGGCCCTACCCATGATTTGACAGGAAGACACAAAATTATGTCGTTATGTAAATTTTTTAATAAAAAAATATGATGTTGGGTCAGATCCTATCCTGATTTATGATAATCTCCACCTTCGTTTCATCTCTCTGTCCAGATCCCTACCTTCTAGAAACGCTTCGATATGCATCCTGATGTTGTGAAGATGGCAACCATAAGAGATGAGCTTAAGGTAGGGCTTTGTCAGAGAAGATCCTACTATTTCTCTCTTCCCAGATGTCCCTAACCAAGTAAGTCAACACTATTATGTAAATCCATGCCCTATAGTTGTTTCATGCTTTTATTTATTGCGTGCTCCAACTAATATCATCTTCCCATATATGTAGGGGGATCCTCAGCCCCATATCTTCCTGTAATTTTTTTTCCATATGCTGATTATATACTAGCACATGAAAAACATATGCTTGATAGATTTGTTGTCTTTTTCACACAATTTGCACTTATTAGGGGTTGACATGTATCTATTGAGCCTGTCCTATATGGGTAGCCATTTTCAAATGGCCATCTAGAGGCCCTTAGGAGGATTTTGTAATCCCGAACTAATTAATATTAGCTCATCTTGTTTTCCATACCCTAAAGTAGATTCCTTACCATTTTATTATTAAATACTTTTGAGTCCTCATCCATATCACTTCATCTTCCTCCTTTGGAAGATTGGAATTGAGGAGAAGAGTTTTCACCGTTGTTTAGGAATATCATTTATATAGTTTTCTTATTGCTAAATCCATTTTGGACAGTGTATTCCTTTGGGAAATGTTGCTTCAGCACCTAAAGATGTGTTTGTTCATATAGAACTCCTATCTCTAGCCATTTATCAAACCAGAAGCTTGTTTCCTTCCTATCCTTCACCTTATGTCTCACACGAGGTTTGATTTTCTCCTTTGTCTCTATTATATTCTTAAGAGTAGATGGACCCCTCTCTAGAATCTTGACATTCCAGATGTTGTCCTTGGTTAGTTATTCACTCCTAACTCACCCATTAGGAATTTTCCTTTTTAATTAGTCTCTAGCATCTTCTTGCCAAAAATTTTAAATTGACTACCTGAATTGAAATAAGACTAACTACCCCTTGTTTTCTAGGCTTGCAAATATCTGACCTTAATATTTATTTCAGTTTTGCCTTGTCTGTTTCATTCCATAAAAAATCCCTTAGAATTCTGTTAATGGTTTTTAATACCATGCTTAGTAATACCAAGTATGAGGCCAAATAAATATTGATTGAAGAAAGGAAATATTCAATCAGTTTAAGGTGGCTTGCCATAGAAGGGCATTTCATACTCTAATTCTGAATTCTCCTCCTAATCTTCTCCTTAAGCGATTTAAAGTTTGAATATTTGTGCTATTCCAAGGTATATAAAAGTTAATTGAAGTACCTTTATACCTGTAATATTAGAAATGCACTTAGCATTCTATATTGCATTAGCAAACAAGTATATCCCACTCTTCTATTTGTTTACTTTAAGCCCCGAGGCATTTGTGAATATTCGTAGAGCTATAACAAGTGAGTAATGGAGTGATGATTAGCTCTCGAGAATAGGATTAGGTCATCTACAATTTTTTTTGATAAGTCAGAAGAATTTATAAAAATAAAAAATATGTACAATATGTTCACTCAATTAGGCCTCTAAGGGCACAACAGCTCAAACATAAGAAGCTATCCCACAGTCCTATCTGAAGTAAGGACTACGAAACTCAAGGGAACCAACAACTATAACTTATGAAAGCTACACCTCCATTAATAATAAAACAGATCTCCTATACTCTAACCAAGCACACAGAAGAGCTTAAATAACCAGAAATATGTTTTCCTCAGCTATACAAATTTTCAAGCCCAATTGATGCAGCACAAAAATAGAAAAGTTGATTACAAAATCTGAACATCAACTTCCCTAGCCAAGATTGGAGTCAGTTTAAGTAGAGAAAACATGAATCAATGGTTGATGTGCTTCTTATGTTGCCTCATAGGTGATGGTTGCCACTAAGGAAGTTGAATAATCCTTGCAATTTATCTTTTCTGTGTCTAAAAGGAACAGCCCTGTCAATACCTTCAGTGTGAGTGTAACAATAAATGTCCAAACCCGATCCTCTTGGTTACTTTAGAGCCTGAAGGAAGTTGGATTGCCAACTTAGGAAGTTGCATTGCCAACTAACTCCTGTCCGATCTTCAGATGGGGACACAATTGCTATTGACCAAAGGATATTCTAATCTATCATCCTGCAGAAAAGTTAGTGAAGAACATAAAATTAAAATAATTACTTCCTCTCTGTGTTTGAGCTAAGAAGCTCCCTAGCTTGGGAGATTACTCTGAGATACACAATCCCCACATCCTTGGCTTCATACTTGAAGGTTTTTGCATTACGTTCGTTCCATATAAAGTAAACAATAGTCGATAGCAGGAGAGGGAGAAGATTAAGGACTGGAATCCTGTTATTAGAAGCAATATTAAACCAAGAAAGAATTGCTGAAATGTTTGGCTGATTTAGGATGTGCAAAATTAAAATGTGAGAGGCAACGGTCTCAAATAGTTTTAGAGAAGGTACATTCAAAGAATAAGTGCTCAATGGTTTCATTTGCTGATATGCACAAGGAACAGTGGTTAGGAGTATGAAGGTAGGACAGTTTGTCCCGGGTTGGCAACTTGTGAAAGAAGGCAAGCCATAGGATAAAGGAGCACCTAGGTCTACTATGTTTAGACCGTACTAGCTTGTGCCAAGGAACTTCCTGTAATAGGGGTCGCAAGAATTTATAGGTTGAAACAATAGCATGCCTTTTTGTGGGGCTAGCGATCCATTCCAGACAATCAGGTTGGGAACTATTTGGGAGGTATCGAGGTGTTTCAAATGTCCTGATGAAGTCCATAAATACCTCGTGCCATCTCGATTCATCATTAAGGATGACTTCAGAAACTCTTGCTGTCATTGGAACCTCCGAGCCATTAATCTCTCTCGGTAGAAAAGGTCCTCAGGATTCCTCTTGGGTGCTAGGGATCCTGTCATAATAAAGTAGATATACCATTTCCAATCCCAAATCTGAATTGATGCCACATTTTGTCCGTTACATACAAGATCTTTCTCCAACTCCAAGAACTATTATAATTAGGTTGAGCACTCCAGAAGTTTGTCCTTATCAGAATGATTGTATGCACCCATTTAACCCACAGGGCTTCCCTATCTTCAAACAAATTCCAGTTCTAGTTTCCTAACAGGACTTGATTCCATGTAGTCAGATGTTGTACTCCTAAGCCCTCCTCCTTTTTTATCTACAAATGTCACTCCATTTAACCTTAGCATGAGAATTTGACTTTACCTTCCTAGCCCACAAAAAATTCCTAAGCTTGGTCTCAATGTCCTTAAGGACGGAAGAGGGAAGTATGAAATGTGTTGACTAGTATACTTGGAAAGAAGAGAAGACAGAAATTACCAATTGGATTCTCCCAACATAAGAAAGACTCTTATGAGTACACCTATTGATCTTATTGTCTATTCTATCTAAAAGAGAGAGGCAATCCCTCAGGGATAGACGACCTATAATAAAAGGAACCCCTAAATACCAAATAGAGAGAGAACCTTACTGAAGTCCTGAAACAAGTTTCATTCTATGATTTAGATAGTTAACATTTGGGGAAAGAAAAAATTGACTCTTGGAAGCATTCATATCCATGCCAGAAAACATAAAGAAGGTGCACAAGGAATCAAGCAAAGTCTGAGCTGATAACAAATCTACATGACAAAACATTAAGAGATCGTCAGCAAATAAAAGATGGTTGAATTTAAGACCTTGACATCTCCAATGGTATTTGAAAAAATGAGTATTTTCAGTATTGACTCTTAAATTTCTAGAGAAAACTTTCATACAAATAATGAAGAGGAAAGGCGATAAGGGGTCTCCCTATCTTAATCCAGACTTACCTCTAAAGAATCTAGTTGGGGAACCATTAACCAAAATAGAATAAGAGGGAGTGGTTATACATTCCTTGAACCATTCAATGAACCTCAGAGGAAGGCCTACAGCTTTTAGGGTGTTGAGTAGGAAATCCCAGTGGATAGAGTCATAGGCTTTTTAGAGATCCATTTTAAAAGCACACCGCTTCTGATTATTTGAAATGTGATAGTTCTTAAAGATCTCTTGTGCCAGCAGGATATCATCCCCTATTCTACGATTCTTGATAAAAGCGCTTTGATTGAGACTTACTATGAGAGGGAGGATTTCTTTGAGCCTATTTGCTAAAATTTTAGCAATCGCCTTATAGAACATGTTGCAGTAAGAGATTGGTTTATAGTCTAAAATTGTGGAGAGGTGAGCTTGTTTGGGAATGAGGGATATGAATGTGGAATTGAGCTCTTTGAGGAGTTTAACATGAAGGAAATTTTTTTTAATAGCTCCTGTAACTTCCCCCCTATTATAGGCTAGGTCTGCTTGAAGAAGTACCTATTAAAGCCGTCTAGACCAGGGACTTTATTGGGATTTATAGTGTGAAATGCCTCTCTAATTTCCTAAGGTGAAACGTCAGAAATAACAACATTTGATTGAATTTCAGATAATAGGTTGGGAAAAAGATGTGCCACAAACTCTTTGGAAGAGTGAAGAGTCTTTTAAGCCCCTATAAAGCCTTTGAAGTAGTCAAGGAACTAATCTTGAATTTCTGTAAGCTCCACTATCCTATTCCCATTTCCCACTTCAAGAGAGTATATAGAATTTCTGTTACGATTGGCTAGGAGAGAATTATGAAAGAATTTAGTGTTTCGGTCCCCTTCTCTAAGCCATTTGATCCTAGAGGACTATCTGTAGAAAGATTCCTAATCCTCTAGAGCTCTATATAACTCACTCATAGCCTTTGATTCTTGAGCTATCAGAATGGGAGATCTTGGTAAGAATCTCAGTTGGTCCTGAATGTGATTAAGATTTGCATGGCAATTCTCAACTTTATCATTAATTTCCCCCATTTGACTAGAGTTCATGAGTTTGAGAGCTTGCTTAACTAGCTTAGGCTTAGACACTACCCTATACGTAGGAGTACCAATAACTTGGGAGGAGTACCAATAACTTGGGAGGAGTACCAATAACTTGGGAGGACCAAGCGTCCTCAACTATCTGTAGGAAATTGGATTGAGAAGCTAAGAAGTTCGAGAATCTAAAAGGAGTATTTCACTTCTGTTGATCAACAACAAACCTAACCACTAACGGAGAATGATCTAAGATATATAACACAATGAGAAGTAGGAAACCTAAGACTCCAAGCTGAGTTGATAAGGGTTCTATCTAACTTCCGAGCAGTGAAGGAGTCTTCAATTTGTTTATTGGTCCAAGTAAAATTTGGACCACTGGAGTTTAAATCAAATAACCTGTTGTCCCTTACAAACTGTCTAAAATCACTCTAACTACACATGACAGAAGAACTAGGAGGGTCAGCTTCCTTAGGAGAGAGTATAGCATTGAAATCCCCTACAATAATCCACGGAGAGTGACCAACCGAAGGGGTAATGTTGGATAGCCTAGACCAAAGAAACTTCCTATGTTTAGGGTTGTTGGCTCCATAGACACAAGAAACTAGGATGGAATCAAAACAATTCCTAAGGGGCAATTCCACATGAATAAATTGATCAGAATAACTAAGGATTGTACATAAAAAGTTATTAGGATTCCAAGCTAGCACAATCTTGGCATTCGGAGCTTGGTCTAAATTAATGAAACAATTCCATCTAGGAAACAAAGTGGTGCAAACTTTATTCAAGTAGTCAGGAGATCTAATCCTAGACTCAATTAAACAAACAAAAGAAGCAGAAAGTTTTTTAAGCCTATCATGAACTGCAAGTTGTTTTTTGGGGTTATTGAGACCTCTCACTTTCCAAAACACCAAATCCATAAACCAACACCAGTAAACCGCAACCTACCTACTTCTGTTTCTTCCTAGTTTTTCTATTTCTCCTCACTGTAAAGTCCCCCTCAACCCCTCCCATAATCCCAGGACTAGATGGCATCAATTCAGAAATTGGAGAGGTAGGGAAACCTACCTGATTGCCAGCAACAGTGTTGGACTCCCCACTGTCTCCACTAAGTGCTTCTGAGGACTGTTGGCCTGGGTTAGTGTTGAAGGAATCCCAGCCAAGCTTGCCTCCTTATCTACTTGCAGTGTCCTCGCAGAATTATGGTCCTGCTGGTAAGAGCCTTATTCCTTGTATGGTTTTATTGAGCTCTCTGGAATTGAAGTGATCTCCTTTCTAGGATTAGGTATGTCGGAGGTTTGCTCTTATGTCAAATGTGTCTCAGTTGAGGTGCTCTGTGCATGCTCCTTGCCTTTTCTCTAACTCTTATTGGAGACCAGTAACAAAGATTCTCCTAGTTGGAGCCCATTTCTGTCTCTACTATAGTTGGGTTGACTTCCATTCATACTTTATCCTAACTTCCCTAAAAATTTGTTTCCCCTCCTCACCATAAGTGGCCAATTGGAAAGTAGAGGGCCATGTCTTGGTCAGCTCCAATTCCACACACAATTGGGCATAGACTATGCTGGACATCCTTACAGTTTGCGAGTCCATTAACAGTGGTTGTCCCACTGAACTGGCTATCCTACCCAAGTTTTTTGTGTTACAGTATTCAATTAGAATGTTGTAGAAGCGAGCCCACACTGGAGCCTTCCTGACCTTTTCCAATTCACCTCCATTCAAGCTCCACTTTTTCAGAAATAAGGGCTTCCCTTGGATATGCCAAGGGCCCTTTTCTAACACTAATCTCATACCTTGCTATGAATCAAACCGAAATACGAAGTTGTTCGAACTGGTTATAAGCGTCTCTTTTAACCCAAAATTCAGCTCAAGATCTTGCCAATAAAGAAGCCTATCAACGCTAATCTGAACTTGGAAGTGCCCTTCTGAGCTAACTCCGAAGAGGGAATAATGAAGAACTATTCCTCCTTTATTTCTAGTGGGTAGTAAGTTAACTCAGTGGCCTTAGAAGATGACTCACTCCCTTCTACCATGACTGCCTTCCAGGACCTAACAGACTCAGATTTTTGGGGGACTATAGGTTAAGAAGGGAGACCTCATATCCATTAAATGATAGCAATACGCTTACTGCAAAGGACTAAACCACAAATTAAATAATCGAGATAGTTGCAACT
>JAOSBK010032463.1:0-11229 GCA_027568895.1 Erythroxylum shatona | reverse complement strand
TATTGTGACGTTTTAATAGACGTCGTAGAAGGTTTTCTGCGACGTCTTATTGGCTTCTACGACGTTTAAAAGACGACGCCAAATGTCTCTTTTTGTTGTAGTGAAAAAAATTTCGCCCCAAATAATTGGCAACAAAAATAAAATGTAATCAATAGTTTTTATCTACAGTTTTTCTCTTCGTAGTTTTATAGTATTAGCTACATTTTTCATAACCTAGTTAAATGTTATTTGCTACGTTTTAATAATATTGCAATATATTATTTTTTACTTTTTTAATTCATGATATTGAACAATACGTTTTGTATATAATGTATCAATATAATTTTTGAGGTGAATTATTTGCTTATTATTATAAAATTAAATCGTATAAAAATATAGGAACGAATAGTCATCCTTTAATGTTATATTGTTTTTTTTGTTCAATTTAATGATATTATATAATTTTACTTTATATATCATTAATGTCAAGTTAGGCAATTCTTATAGATAAAACAATAAATAAAGAGATCACTTCATAAATTAGAATATGTCTAACATAGCTGTGGCCAAGATCTTTCACATAGTCGAAATGAGTATTAAGTATTGTGTCACAATTGTCTTTTACACTAGGTTTATTGCCCTCAGACGTAGACTTTTCTAATAATTCTTGCATCTCTAATTAACAATCGTGTGTGATCAACATCCTCAGGCAATATTTTCTCAAAAATCTATAAGCATAAGAAGAAGTATAACATTAGTTTGAAAGCAACTAGCCCAATATAATACTCAACTAATGCCTATTACTAAAATTGATGAGAGAACTTGTAGCAGTTTGTCAGTATTTCTCATCTTGGACAACCAACAAGGAACAACAATAGATATAAGATCCTTAAAGACACATTGGGTGTGGATATCAATCTATACATTTGTTGGACACACAACCAAAAGTTTCCCTTGCAATTATTATTTCTTTTATAGTAAAGGCTTGTTTTCAAGACGGGACAATTCAAAGGAAGAAGTAATAAAGAAGCTAACACTTTTTTCTTTTTGAAATGACATTAATATTTCTATTAAAAAATTTTGATAACAAATATTTGGTAAAATAATAAGCACAAAATAGAGACAGAGATGCAAGTAATTTTCACTAACAGATACAAATTTAAAATAGTGTAACTTGTAAGAGATCACTGGATGTATTAACAAACCTATGTCACAGTTGATTCTTCGATCATAGTGAGTATAGCCCATATACTGCAATATTTTCTCTGGAATGAATTTTATAATGGATGTCAAAAGTGTAAATACATGGTTGCAGGTGACCCCATCTTTCACAGAATGGGCACACTTAACTAACATTTCAACATCAATTTTATTTACAATGTCATCCTACAAGGAGAAGAGTTACTTGAAACAAACAAGTATATAAACAAGTTTTTTTTTGAAAATAAAAAGAATTTTATATAAATAAGAAGAAGGAAATACACAATTTTACACCAACATTTAAGACAAAAGCAAAACGACACCGTGGGAATATGAGATCCAATCAAACAATCAAACAACATCATGCCTAAAGGTAAGACACACTATCCTTGTTTGTTTGTTGTAAGTAGTATCAAAATATCTCTCAACTCAATCGGGGAGTCGCGAAGCTTCCAAATTAAGGCTTCGATGGTTTCTTCATCTTCAAGAGGCGTTGAGCTCTCCTCCTAAACTTCCTTATAATGGCGAGAGTCTCTAAGCGAACAGTAGGTTGCTATAGCTCTGAATCAACGAATTAGGTATCTTGGTTACTTCATTGCTTCTTTTCTATACTGTGTAACTTCTTCTTCTCTTTCATAGCTGTGTATATGTTTCAACCATAGCTTCTGCTTAGGCATTCAATGAACGTAGGACGTTTGTGTTGCATGTCAGATTGAGATTGCGTAGTAGAATGAGTTCTTTGATTTCATAGAGAATCTCATAAGCGAGGACCTCTTTGGGCATGTTGGTTCCTCCAAACCGCCTGCAATTTCTATGCTTCCATTTCCAATTTTGCAAGATATCCCTTCTCGGTTGTTGTCTCTTAATTTCAGAGTCTAATTGAGAAAGTGAGAGTGTGAGGCTGACTCCTTAATGCGCTATATACTTCTATCGTTAAGGAAGTATGAATGCAACCATCTTACCCAAAGTGAGTTTTTATCCATAAGGATCCACCATAGTCTTTTCACGATTAGGGCTTGATTAGAGATTTTGATAGGATTTATCTTTAACCCTCCTTTATCCTTACGAGAGCAAATATCTGCCCATTTCACTTATGCTGAGTCTTTAACCCTATTTGGTTGATTCCATAGGAAGTTCTTGAGAATTCTTTTAATGGGTTTTATGATACCTTAGGAGAGGAAGATATGAGAGCTCCAGTAAATGTGTAGGGAGTTTAGTACCGATTTGATGAGTTGAACCTTGCCTGCATATGATAGAGACTTGTTTACTCATAGACTGATTCTTCTTTGTATTTTCTCTATTAGTGGGATATATTCTGCATATGAGAGTCTTTTAGTTGAGATAGGTAGTCTGAGATACAGAAGGGGTGTCTCTTTAAGAACCTTTCCAGTAGATTGAGCTATATAAGGCCCTAAAGTATAAGCTTTTTTAGAAAGGAGGAAATGGCTCTTTGCTGGATTGAATTGAAGTCTAGATAAATTTATGAATTTATTAAGAGCTACCATAATGCTTTGTATGGAGTCCATCGAGGCCTTGCAAAATAAAAGTAGATCGTCTGCAAAGCAGAGGTTAGCCAAATTGATCTTTTTGCATTTAGAATGGTGTTTGAATTTTTGGTTTTTTAGGACTTCATGCTTGATCAGGGAGTTGAGAGCTTCCATACAGAGGATGAACAAATAGGGGGATAAGGGGTACCCTTGTCTAAGTCCCCTTGTGGCCTTAAAGAATGTAGTAGGAGTGTCATTGATTAGGATAGACAGGGAGGAGGTTGAGATACATTATTTAATCAATTTTATGAAAATCATTGGAAATCCGTGTGCCATCAGTAGAGACCATAGGAAATCCCAGCTCACATTATGAAAAGCTTTATGAAAATCAACCTCAATTGTACAATTTTGAGAGCAATTTGATCTAAAGTATCCTTTTAAAAGCTCCTGTACAATTAGAATGTTATCTCCTATTTGTCTGTCCTGCATAAAGGCTCCTTGGTTGTCACTGATTAGCAAAGCTAGGGAATTTTTCAATCTTGAGGCCAGTATCTTGGATATGATCTTGTAGAGGAAATTTGTATAAGGCTCCTTGGTTGTCACTTATTAGCAAAGCTAGGGAATTTTTCAATCTTGAGGCCAGTATCTTGGATATGATCTTGTAGAGGAAATTTGTATATGCAATAGGTCTAAATTCTCCAAAGTGTGTAGGATTGGAGCAATTGGGAATCAAGCATACAAAGGTTCTATTTATTTCTTTGAGTAGGACCCGCTTGGAAAAGAATTCATTTACTACCTCTATTATAAACGGACTTATCTCCTTCCAAACCTTCTAGAAAAAGTATTCGCTTAGACCTTCAGGACCTGGGGCTTTGGAGCATTGCATAGAGAAAACTGTAGCTTCTATATTTGAACTTTCCACTGGTTTTATGAGGAGTTCCGCATCTGTTGTAGTGATTTGTTTTAGGGATAGGGGTCTAAGGTCATCTAATATAGCAATTGATGAATTAGGAGATCATAGCAGTTCTTTAAAGAAATTTACTACCTCCTCTTGAATATCTTGTTGTGTCTGTAGATTTTCACCCTCTTTGGAAGTTATAGAAAGAATTTTGTTGTTGTTTTTCCTCGCTAGAATGGTATTGAAAAAGAATATGGTACAATTGTCACCATCTTTTAGCTAATGTACTCTAGCTCGTTGCTGCAAGAGAGAGTTGTAGTTATGAGTAGCAAATAAGTATTGAGATAATACATACTTCTTTGTATCAAATAAAGTTGAATCAATAGGGAATGTTGCTAGGCTTGCTTGAATATCCTGAAGTTCCACTTTGTAGGAGTTTATTGAGGAAGTGGTAGACTGCTGTAGAGAGTTTAGGATTTCATTTGCTGTTTGATGCCTTTTAATTTCTAAACATAACCGAATTGCTTAGTCCTTTGATAACTATATTCTGCACCTCTTCTGCATACCTCCACAAACCATGGTACATATGCCAGGAAATTGTTGAATTTGAAGGGATAGTGCTTGGTAGTCTTTTGGAATAGGTTATCCACTATAAGGGGGTATGATCCAAGAAAAGGGGATCTTTGAATGTAGTAATGCTATTCGGGAAAGTTCTAAGCTGGATATCATTTACTAGTGCTCTATCCAACTTTTTTCTAATGTGCCAAGTGAAATTTTGCTTGTTGGACAATGTAAAAGTGTGACCATTATACTTAAGGTCTGTCACCCCTAACTCCTCCACCATATCTTTCAACTCAACTAAATAATTCTTTAGGTAGCACTTCTCTTGAGCCTTTGAGGGGTATAATATGGAGTACATAGCTTAGCTTTGTAATGAGGTGGTTAAGTTGAAAGAGAGAGATAGCACCTCATCGCAGCAATTAGAGCATCTGCGGTCATCAAATAAATAGCGTACTTGTAGTCAATTTGTATGAATTACAAATACTTATTATGCAAAAATAATTTTTTATTATCATTTAAGATAATATTTACTTTATATCATCAATCAACTTTCTATTTTAACAAATTAAATGTAGAAACAAATCAAAATATTATCAACAAATAACTCATAATTGTTTAAATTATGCATCAACTATAAGATTATCAAATAAAATTTAATGCAGGGAAATTAAAAAAATAGTTTTAGTAAATTTACCGATGAAAAAATAAAGTTCGTCGATAAAATCTATTCAATTTACTGACAGATAACTAATAACCGTCAATAATGTTGTCATTAATTTACCAACGGAATAACCAATTTCATCGGTAATGTTGCCGACAAACAAATCTTGTTTGTTGGTAACTTTACCGACCGAAGACAGCACAGAATAACCGTCGGTATATTCATCGACAATTACACAAAATGCCATCAGTAAATTTGTAACGGACATTTTGTGATTCATCACAAATTATTATCTACGGCCATTTTTTCGATGCCTTAATCTGGCGATAAATTCTGTTGCTAACTTAGCTTACTGACAGAATGTGTAGGTTTTTCATTGGTAATTTTTGTCGCTAAACTTGATTTTTTTGTAATGCAAATAGCCTACCCATTATATGATTTTCCTTTTGATAAGCCCCCTTGAGCTTTATTTGCCTTTTCATTGTATAAAACACATTACATGCTTTAAACCTAACCAAATGTCCTTTCCAAGCCTTAAAGCTAGTGAAACATTTGTGATTGTTAAGTTTGTAGACGTACAAAAGTATAAGTGTGGGGGTGTACATATGTGTGAGTTGGTTATAATATTGGGATGTTATTTTATGTCGTATCATTGAAATTTCCATGTTGATGTAGTTTCATGCAATGTTCGTATGAAAAAAGATGTAAAGAAAGAAAAATGTTTAAATAAATGTATCAAGGAGAAAGTGTATATTTGTTGAAAAGTTGTTTATGATTAGTCTTTCGTCCTAAAGTTGTATTGAATGGGTTACTTGAGTATGTTGAATATGAGGTAGATGTTGTCTTGGAAGGTTCGCTCATTATAGTTTCAATATAGTATTATCATCAATCTATATGAGTGATCCCTTTCGATTTGTTATACTTCATATGGTTTGTGTATGAGAGCTGAATTGAGTTGTGAAGTATAATTGTTGCATTCGTCATAACTGATAATATCTAGTTTTGTATACATGTTAACTTGTGCATTTGATACCTCATTAAGTGTTACTTTTGTTTCACTAGCTTTGATGGCTTTCATGCTACTTTACCTAAATACATCTCACCTTACCTTTACCCACATTACAACCTTGAAAAGCCATTTGATTCATGATTTTGCCTGTGAATTTTAATGGTGAAAAAATGAAATGATATGCAAAGTTGTGGAATGACACGATCATGAATAGTGTTGAGTGTACCCATAAACATATCTTGTTTAAACATATTTTCCAAGTCTACTATTAGATTGCTCAGTTTTTAAAGGTATTGAATGTTGATTGATCATGAGTAAAAGCTTAGAATGATAAGTTCTTACTATGAATTTTCAAAGTCATTCATCTTTGCTTATGATAATGTATTCTTGGAACATATGGGAAATGAATGAATGTTTTTGGTTTTATGAGCTTAATTTTGATGTTTTGCATGAGGATGGCCAAAAGCTAAGTTTGGGAGAAATTGACATGTGCTTAATTGATTGTATAATTATTCGCTTAATTGATTGTATAATTATTCCATAACATTTAGCAATTAATGGCATGAAATTGCTTAAGATATTCACTTTTATTCATAAGTGGTTTTAGGCACAATTCGGAAGTGATAGAGCTAAAGTGAGTTGAAAGCACTATATTTGAGTCATTTTTTGAAGATTCATATTCACTTGTCATCATGGAACAAGAATGAAGAAGATTAGTGAAAATAAAGAGAAGAAGAAGACAAGAGAATGGAAACACAAAGTGAAGAACCAAGATGTGAAGTGTCTCACGGCTGCTGGAATTACTGCACATCCGTGAGCATCACTCACAACTATGCATGGATTTGGCCTATGCAAGGTGTCTCACGTAAGTGAGACACCATACACATTACCTGTCCATTTAACATAGCTCTTTATTATGTGATGAATGGTGGACGGTTGCATTGAGGGTTGGAAAGCATCACTTACTTAGGGTTGCATGGATTGTATAGGACTGCATATGTATCACGTGAGTTATAAGGTGAAGATGTGTACATTTACCAGCTGTCATTCCATGTGTAATGTATAAAGAAGAGATGTTTTGTGACATGAAGAGGGGACTAGAAAAGAAATCCTTCGTTTTTGTGACAGAAAAACTTATGAAAGTTTTGGTGTGTTTTGACCGAAAGGGGTGTGGAACTTAAGCTTTTCATCATGAGAAGACCCATAGAGGCGTAGCTTTCCAATGCCGGTTTAGAGGCGACATCGATCCGACAACTCGGTTAAGCTTTCCTTCTTTGTATTTGTTGTTTCTTTCTCTCTTTAAAAATTGATTATGTTATCTGAGGTGTATGGATTTGGGTATTGTGAAAAGATAATTTTGATGTGTTCATTGTAATTTGTAATTATTATGGTTGAAATTCATTTGTAGCGACTAATGGTTAGTAATCATTAGGGCTAACATAACCTAGGTTACATGATGTATCGTTTATGGTTATTGCCTTGATTAATTGGTTTTCTTAATTCATAATGCTACTATCTAATTGAATCTAGAGATCGTATCCTAGGTTATTCGTTAGTTAGGTTTAATTAACGATCATATCTTAATTAAACAATACCTAAGGAAAAATCGGGGTTTGACCTACGATTAATAGTTTCTAGGAGATGTTTAAGAACAACAAATCATTGAAATATGTTTAATTAGGGTGTAGGTCGAAATTGAACCAAAGAATTGGATTCTTAACGAATTCACTACTTTCATCATTTTTACGTGTTTTCGTTAATTGGCTTTTGTTAGTTAGTTTAGTTTTATTTTCTTATTTTAAACCAACCAAACCCCCCTAAACCTAAACATCGATTAATTTCATTTCAAAAGATAATCGAAACTTTATGTGGGATCGACCTAGACTTACCACTGCTATAGTAGTAGGTCTAGTTTTATTTTGATGTCGCGTTACGACATGCTGCAAGTCAGATTTAAATGTGTTTGAAAGTTGAAGTATATATCTTATGTATGATTGTCTTACGCAAATGATTACGTTTTGTTATTTTAGTTGTAATTTGACGGGTCATAAAGAGAATTAAATTATCCTATAAATTGATGTAAGCAGTTGGTTGTCTAATATTTTGATGTTCCTTTATAATTGAATGAATGATGAAGAGTTTTCATAAGTATATTTAATTGGTTAAGCATTATTTTCAAAGTTATTTTCTATTTAAGATTGAATGACGGATTGGTTTACTTAAGGACAAGCAATTGCTTAAGTGTATAGGAGTTTGATATGCTCTAGATATACATTATTTTTAACTCTATTTTCATAGAATACTTCTTGTGTTTTGGATGAATTTAAAGGATTTTTTACTTAAATTAAGAAATTTTGTCATTTCATGTCATATTTCTACTCGTACATGGCAAAGATGCAAAGTTAGACAAGACTTGGAGTGAGATGAAGCAAAATTTGGAAGATTGGAAGAAGAATAACTCACATAGCATGGTCATGGTCCCATGTTAAAGGGGTCATGTATGGAAGTGGTTGCTTTCGTTTCTCCAATGCACCCTATACGCCACTTGTTGCCTCCTATATAAAAAGAAGTAATGTCATACACAGTCTCGTATATATACTTGCGTTGGCAATACTAATTTATGGATAAATATATAGAATATATCGCCAACTACACTAACTCATACAAGGGACTATATAGCTAATTAATAACTAGAGTTTCATATTTTTTTACAAGAGAGGAGGCAAAATACAAGTTGTTTAGCTAGGGAAAAATTTAAGAGTCATCTTGGAGCTACTTTGCATCAATCTTAATTAAGAATTCACCTTTTTTTAAAAGAAAAAAGAAGACTTCATTAATTCTTTAAAGATTTCAATATTTAAGAACATGTTTTCTTTATCTTTTTTTTTCTTTTTGTGGATGCGCTTTGTAATACTATAAACTAATTAGGACATAGAATTAAGTAGGTAAGACTTAGGATGTGGCATACCTGTATTCATTCTTTGATTAATAAAATTTTAGTTTTTCTAATGTCTTATTCATGTTTTTATAATTGATTGAATCGAAGTAATGAAAGTAGAAGATTCAATATATGAATAATGCTTCGAGATTCAAGAGATGAGGTGTATGTTTAGGTCACAATATGAATAAATAGTGTTAAGCATGAGATATTCGAGAGAAAGTCACAAAATCTTCCTAGGTTAAGGTGAAACCTATAAAAAAAGTTCTAGAATAATTTAAGGCCTTCTTAGTTTGTTTAGATTCGAAAGAGATTTTGATTAATTAACCTCTAAATAGGGACTATATGTCGAGAGATAAAGTATAATTTAAATTAAGAACTCTTATTAGTCCAAGACACTAGAATAATTCATTAGTCAAAGGTGAAAGTAAATATAGTAATTTCTTGGGGGTGCCTGTCATAAGTTTAATTAGTTCAAAGTTTAGTACATTCTTACTTACCCATCCATCGATAAAGGTTGATATAACTTGATATGTTTTTAGCTGGTGGATAGTTAGCAGATAATCTTCATATAATTGACCTATGCTATGCAAATACAATTAAAACAGAGAACATAAACTCCAAAAACCAAAAACCAAAGCCTCTTATATTGATCAACTTTTAATTTAGATTCTAAAAATCTACTAACATATATCATATAATAATTATTGCTTATTAGGATCCCTCTTACGTTTTATATCAAGGTAGATATCAATGAGTGATATTAGAGCTAATTAAACCCTTAGCCTAATTTTTCTACTTGATTTTCTCCTTTTTCTTAAATCTACATACAAAATAGAAGTGTATAAATAAGTTAAACTTGAAATGTGAAAGATTTAAAATTTAAAATAAGTCCATGAATTGAATTTAAGTCTAAAAAAATTAAAATATGATTTGAGCTATATACATATATATATTTCAGGTAAAAAATTAAATGCCTTCTTCTTCTTCTTTTTTTAAAAATAAAGATTATATGTCCTTGTTTAAGATCTTACAATATTTCTTGCTAAGCCATTATCATAATTGTAATTTTTTGATGATATTCTTAATTAAATTATTTATGAACTATAAATACTATTTTGTTTACATACTTACATACTTGGTTAAGTTATTTGTAAATTATAACTATTATTTTGTATGCATTGGTTTTAGAAATTATATAATAAGTTTTAGAATTAATTTATGTATATTATTTTTATTTGATAAATGATTAAATGCTCTTTTCATGTCTTGTATGATATATTATTAGCAAATTTATAAACTTATGGAATTGTTTAAACATAAAAATTTTACAATAAATGGATTGAGGTGATAATCTTATTCAAAGAATTCGGCAAATAATATGGACTAAAGTTATATTCATAGACTCAAAGTCATTCCTAGTTTTGTGGAATGGTCTAAAAGAATTTGATGTTTTTGGAAAATGAATTTGCGTACGATTATGCTGACAAATCAACCATGTCCTAGTCTATCGTCGTACCTTTTTCGTCCAAACCTTAAAATTCAAGGTTGAAATGTAAAGTCGTGTGTCAACTGGCAACTTTTTGTGACCATTCAAATGGGGCTTCATCTCTTTAAACTTATCAGCAAACAGATTACCGTTGCTCATCTGCTTGTATGCAGCATTCTGGTTTGATCGTCACAAATTAAAAATGGAATCGCCAAAACTGTACCCCACAGTCATCCTACTAATTCTTTCTAGCCTCAGCTTAATCCCATGTTCTGACTCGGGTTACCTCTATCATGTCAGTTTGCGATAACACATACAATTTTACATCAGATAGCCCTTACCACAAAAACCTAAGTACCTTCATCTCTTCACTAGGCATCAGAAACGACATCAACCGCTACTTCTACTCCAGCGGCTTCTATACCACATTTACAGGACAATTACCCGACATGGTCTTTGGCATGTTTCTCTGCCGAGGTGATGTGAACAGGCAGCGACGATTGTGAGAGCTGCGTAGTTGCTGCTCTCCAAGGCATTGTCCAAAAATGTCCTCTCCAAAAAAGGGCCATAATATGGCACGACTATTGCCTCGTTCGATATTCGGACGAGGATTTCTTGTCCATCGTGACCACTGTTCCTGGCGTAATCATTTCGAATAATAGCCCAATTGATGTAGTAGAAGACCAAGTGCGTTTCAAGGCGCAAGTGACAGCCACCATCCTCTATACTTCTTTAGAAGCAGCTAATACTACATGGGGTGAAAACAAATTTGCCCAAAAGCAACTGAATGTTACTGCTCTCCATCCAGTGCACACCAGACTTAAATACCACTGATTGTACTCGGTGTCTATTGACCAGTTACATAGTTGTTGTAATGGGATGATCGGAGTAAGAGTTTTTACTCCAAGCTGTAACTTGAGGTATGAATTATATCCTTTTCAGAATCAAACATCATCTGTCATGGAGCTGCCCAATTCCCCCACGGAACCACCTGCACCACAAAAAGG
>JAOSBK010032462.1:0-11230 GCA_027568895.1 Erythroxylum shatona | reverse complement strand
GTTCCAGCACTAGCTCAGTTGGCTTCTTCTTCTTATCATGCAACAGTATCATCTCCTTCACAGGATGATAAAAAAATATACAAGTCCAGAAATTCCTCCACTTTATGAAATTATCGTTACATGTCCGCAATGATATAGTTGCAGAGAGAGGGTCTATTTTACCGATGTATATGTTCCTTGCAGATAAACATAGACCTTATGTCGTGCAAAGAAATAATTATGCATTGTGATTATATTATTCTTTTGTTTACAATTATTTACATCCCTAGTCTAGTAATTTGTAAGAGAGTAACATTGCTGTATTTGTGGAAGAGGAGCATGTCTATTCCTGATGGTAGGTACCATATAGAGCCTTTATAAGAGACATTATGTTCTATTATCGTATTCTTTTTTCTTTTCCCAAACATTGAAAAGTACATACCAATTCTAGCAAATGAGGAAGTGCACCTCATTTTTCATTAATCATACTAAACCAGTTTGCGTTTTGTATTGATTCTACAAATTAGACACTCCGACGAACGTCGTGATTTATTGTTAATTCTAGCAAAACCTTGATTAAGTTGATAATCTTCTTTTATCAGTTGGTCTTTAATAGTGATAAATTTTCATTTTGCTTATCGGAGAGCTAAATTAGGCAGTATAATGGCAATAATGTCTTTTCCAATTGTTATCTTAGGGTGCAAGTAATTGTAATTGTAACATTGAAATGAGATATGAGGTCAGAAAACAAAGAAAATAAAGAGTTAATATTTCCATGTAGTAGCTAATTGGAAAGGGAATAACTTTGATTGCTCTCATACAACTGATGTAGGAGATGCAATTACTTTGGGTCTTCAGTGGGGATACGTGTACACATTTATAGGCATTATGGGACTTTTTCGAAGTCATGGGATAATTCGCTTTTCGTTTGTTCATTAAAGCTGAAATAAGGCTTCCACACTATTGTCGAAAAACGTTAGCATAAGTTTAAGTTTTCTTTTTTTCAACACTCCCTAAAACAAACTTTGTATAGCTTTAAAAAAACATAATAGATAAATACTGCAAAATACTAATCTTTATTGATATTCATTACTTTCCATTTGAAGCTCTCCGCAACCGAAATGTTTTATATCTATGTCTCTCAACACTATCTTGATATATGAATAAATATATAATGTTATCAAATGTGTTAGAAAAGATGTTTTTGTAAAGGTTTACAAAAATTTGGTGAACAATGAAACATAACACACTTCTTTCACTAACTCCACTTAATTAGTAAAGAGTTGATAGACATTTATGGATCAATCTATTAAAGCAATACCTGAATCTATGATCGTGTTGATTAAGATTGATTCCCTCTCTGCCTTTTATTCCTCTAATGCGTTTCCCCAATGGTTCAGAAACTCTTTTCTCTGATATTTTTCTGATCTTACTCAAAATTGTCTTCTGATGTATTTGATTTTAAAGGAGAGAGGGCAAGGACCTTGAACCCATTTGAAGTCAACTCTTTAATATCCACTAATCATTATCTTAGGCTCTTTTCATTAGACTCAAACCCATTAGTGACATGGGCCACTAAATAATCTAACAATCTCCCACATGGCTCATATTATGACTTGGTAATTCAACAATAAACTTTAAGTGCACATAATACGTTGAATCGATTAAGTCATCCTTAAGTGAATTAAGATGATTGAATTACGGTGGTCATAAGTTATACAATATGATTCCTTCCATATATCACATAATCAACTTAACTCATAAAACTTTAAGTGAGTAATTCTGTAATTGTTTTCTCACAGAAACAATTATTGTATACAACATAATGTGGATAACAAGTAAGCGAGTAAAAATATGGTTGTAATTAAATTCACAGGTGTCATAACAATTTGAGCAAGACAATTATATGTATATGTACATGTCAGAACGCTATGCTAACAAGGATTTATCTATAATGTCCATCCATTTAACATGGCCAATAAATGTTTTGGGCAGTAAGCCTTTTGTAACTTCCGTTCCCATACTGAGGGTTAGAGCTTAGATTTTGGTAATTGAGAAAATAGCAATGAGATATTATAAAATGCATTTCGTACTCATGTGTAATATTGGCATACGCACACGTGAATATTGATTTTTGCACATTAAAAAGATTGCACATGCATTTATTGACATTCCAGGTATAATTGATTTGTTAATGTGATATTAGTGATAATTGTAATTTATTTATATCGAAACCTGGTTGGAGAATGTAAATTATTGATTTAGAATTTTTTGGGAATTAAAAAAAATTCGAAATTGTTGGATATTATTGTACTAGGAAAAACGCCACTTGGCAAGTAAAATGATAAATGGAAAATAGAAATGAGTTTAATGATATTGAAGAAAATTTGGAGAGGACTTTAGAAATTATGAGTTATTGATATTGTAAATTTAGAGATAATTGAAATAAAAAGATTGGAGTTATGAGACTAGTTCAATAAGAACTAGTTAGTTGGGAAACTAGCTAAGTACTACAGAAATTGGACAAGTGTCTAAGTCTAAAGTCACGTTTTTTCTTAGCTTTGAAAAATCAAGTACAGTACTCTTGTCTTTATCTTCTTTGTACCTTTCTTCTTCATCTTTCTTCATTTACACAGAGTTTTTCATCAAATCTCCATTAGAGTTAAACCTTATTTTCTTCTACTTTTTCCTACTCCCAACTTTAGATTTCTTTCTTTTGCCTCAAGAAAAACCGAAATTTGTTAACCTCTACAATGGTGTACGTGGGTGCATGAGAGTTAGAGTTTCTGGAGATTTTCAAGATGTTAGATCTTTAATAAGTAAGCTTGTTATGGTTCTTTATTTTTGTATAAGATGAAGTATGCATCACACTAGCTCACTGTTAAATGGTTAGAAAATAGTGATATACATATTTGCTGAAAAGTGAGTGAGGAAATTTTAGGAATGTCATATTTGTTGTTCTGCATATTTTATGATCAATATGTTATAAGATGTTGAAATGATTTTTGAGTTAGAAAAATCATTGAAACGTGTATAGGGAAAGTGCAGAAAATTATGAAAAGTTGATATGTGTATCTTGTATTTTCTTGGTTTTTACGTGAAATTTTGGATGTTTTTAGAAATGAACAAAAACAAGTTTAGAGTTAGGGAAAAGATGTTAGATGATATTTGAATATAAGAAATATAGATTTTAGAGAAGAAATTGAAGAATGAGCAGAAAACGAAAATGCAGAAACATGATTATGAAGGAATGCACAAAACATGAAATATATGTGTGGGTGTGATTTTCTGTTTTTGATTGATGACTATGAAAAATGATTGACTCTGGAACTTTTTGTGAATATTTAGAGCGTAATGGAAGTCAAAAATAGAGGTTGAAATAAGTTAGAAATGGTTTAAGCGAAAGAACAGAAGAAAAAGAGAAGAAGAGAAAACAACAAAGTTAGTAAGAAGGAGAATCGCGATCATGCACACTTCCCTTTAAGGTCAGAAGATTCGCGATAGTGCTGGAGCACGATCGAGAGCGCGATCACGACTTCTGTGGTCTTAAACTTCCAGGATTAAGCTGTAATGATCTAGGAAGATTTTGACAAAATTGTCTTTATGAAATTTGTAGATCTTTCTTTTAGCTTTTTAATGATATAAATTTTGAAAATTTTGGATTTCTAGATTGAAAGTTATGGAGATTAGAAGTGAGGGAGTGTGACTGCGCGATCGCAACTTCGCAATTTGACAGCCAACTTGCAAGTTGGAGGCTGATGCACTATCCTTCGATCCTTTAACTATATTTCCTTCGTCAGAACTCCAAATGACATGAAAATTGAACCATTGGACTCATAACGCACTTATATATCTCCACAAAATATCTTAGCCATATGAAATCATTTGGAAGAGATTGAGTGAAAAATGTGGGACCTATCTGGTTAAGTGTACACAGCGCATGAATCCCTCACGCCCGTGACTTTTCTTTCTCACACCAGTGAGTCCCTCACATCCATGAATTTTTTTCACACTCGTAAGTCACTCACACCTATAACTTCTCTTCCTCATGCTCGTGAGCGTTTATTGGTTTTAACTGTCACATCATGATACTATGCACTCTAATAGTTTATGCACCTGAGAGCATCTTGCAAACTGAATAGTCTTGCTTCTTTCGACCATAACTTCTTCTCTAGACCTCCAACTGACTTGATTCTTGAACCAATAGGTTCTAACACTTTATTGTACCTCTACATAATGATTGGTATCATTCTTAATTGATTTTAAAAAGATTGATTAAATGAAATTGAGGGAATCTGTTGGAATAGTATGAACTGGTATGATTTCACTGAACATTCTTGGGTATTTCAGTTATATATTGATTTATAGATTTCTAAATGAGATGATTTTTAATTTGAAGTAAACTAGAGAAAAATAACTATAGACTTTTTAAAGAAATCAAATTTCAATTCAATTTCTAATACTTTCTATTTCTTGATGGAAGTTGAGCATGATGTACTATTTCAGGATAAGAACCACCTGAAAATATTTGAAGAATTACTTTCAAAATACTAAACTAAATTTAATGATTTTGATGTCATTAGAAACTTAAGACTATTGAAAACAAGTTTCTAGAAGAAAGTTTTACTAAATTACTTCATTTTCAGGGTTAAAAAGAACACGTAAAGTTAACCCGAAATGATAATTTTGGAAAAATCTGAATGTGACCAAGGGAGAAAGGAATTGTGATTATAATGGTATTATTGGGATGTAAACCCTAAGTATAAATACTTAAGTGAGTTTGATATTAGATTGAGTATGTGATTTGAATAATTGAAAAAAATGCTCGAGAATGTCATTGAGCATGCATTGTATATAGTCCATATATATATTTGTACATAAATGAGTTCTTATAATTGTGCAAAGTTGTAACGTGTGTGCGATGTGTGTATTGCATATTGATGATGTGCAGCATAAATGTCCGCATTCAGACATTTCTAGATCATGGAAACAAATACTAATCTAGAGCGTACTGTAAGAGACCTAGATGGTCTTACTTTACTATTTGTTTTATTTATATTATGAATTGAATGATTATGCAATGAGAATGTGTTGGTTCCGGATAATATGTCCGAGGAGTTTGATAAATGTGAGAACATTGAAGTACTCATTGTATGTGAATTTGATTGAAATAAGTGTACACAACTTGATTGTTAAATGCCAGACCACAATCCGATGATAAATGTGTTCTAAATGTTCATTTGCATATGAATGAAAAGTGATTCTCAACTTCAATGTTAAATTCTAGACTAAGGTTCGATGATATGTGCATGTGATTAAATGAAGATATGCAAATATGATTGATGAATTTCATTACATGAACGCAATGAAAGATAAAGCCAGCTATGACCGGAGTCGCCAGTAAAAAAGAGCTTAAAGCTCAATGTGATAAGAGCTTCAAGCCCAGCTGTGAATGTACCCGATATCCACTAAGAGATATGGGGCATTATTCGATATAGCTCGGTATCCAAAAGGGATATGGGTCATCTAGGTATCCACTAAGGGATATGGGCCAGTGAAAAAGGCACTCAATCATAATAAAGTAACAATTAAAAGTGAGTCTCATGTACACTGCATATGCATGATATGAATGATTATAATTGTTTGAATGCCTTTTAAATATAAAAAGTGAAATGATTGATCAAGTGTATGTGATTCAATATGATTATTAATGTAATGATGTGAATTATGTGAATTGTATGGGTTATATGATGAGTAAGTCATGGATGGTCATTTATTGAGCTCGCAAAACTCACCTAAAATTTGCACTATTTTTTAGGCTCAGAAGAGTTACCTTGTTGGCCAAACGAGAGTATGGCCATTACTTTCAAGTAAGAGATAGAGGTTGGGATTAGTTTGTGTCAACATTTGTATTTTCTTATTTTTTTATCAAATTAAGTCTTCCGCAACTATTGTAACATGTATATTTGAATATTCTGTTTGTAATAACTTTTCAAAGTGGGAAGGTTTGTAAATGAGAATGATCTGGAGTGTAATAATAACTGTGTCTTTGATGCTTATGAAATAAAAGTACAAGCCTGAATTTGAGTACTAATTTTCGCTTATGTGTATTAAAAAAATTGTATTGAGTTTTCGAGAGTTTAACTGTACTAGCATGTCACTCTTGTAGGGTACGCACTTGGACATCACTCATGATGTAGGGTATATATCTTAAGAGGGTGAGGTGCTACAATTTGGTATTAGAGCCCAGATTTACACTACAAGAAATTAATACAATCCATGACGTTTAAAATCACAAAAAGTGTTATAAATCTGTGACATTTTATATTCACATATTTATAACACTTTTTGTGAAGTTTTTTTATTAAAATGTCACGAAATAGAAAATGCGACGTTTTGTTGAATAAAACATTGTGATTTACATTTGCCTTTTGTTTACTTAGTAGGCGTTTGGTTTGAGCAAGGAGTTGGTTATGGATATGGGTATAATAGTAGAAAGGGATGAGAATGGGTATGAAAAATTAAAAAAAAATGATGTTTGGTTTGTAACTTGGGTTTCTGTATTAATACCAATAATATTGTTTGGTTTATTGCATTAATGGGAATGAAAGATAATATAATACTATTTTTACCCTCAATAAAAATAAAAATGATTTGCCCTTCATATGTTTATTGTGGCTATCTCCATATGTTTGTTAAAAAAAATTAATCAGTTTTGTTAAGGAATTTTATAGTAATTAACATCAAATTAAAACGACAGATTTCAGAAAATATCCCTAGAGACGTATAATAAAAAATTCTTTCATTGATGAGACACGATAAGGCAAGATGGGAGATCGTAAGGAATTGAGAGGCAATAAAGAAATAAAGAGGATAGTAGGGCAAAGGTTGAGGATAAAAGAGTAAAAATAAATGTGATAAAAACTTAGATTGGAATGAAAACTCAATATCCACCTCCCTTGGTGGGTTTAGTAGATTCCCAAATTTAATGAGATAAATCCATTCCCCTAAAATTGAAAAACTCAAAGCAAATACTATTTTTTACAATTATTCCATTCCTTCATTCTCAAACCGTCAAACCAAACGCACCCTCAATATTTAAAATTTCTTCTCGACGTGTTCATTTCCCACTTTCTTCTCTGACGTTTCTCCTCTGGTTTCTACTCTCTACCTTCTTCCCACCCAGGCCTCTAGCACCGCTACTCTTATTTCCTTCACTAAGAACCCAAAGCGTTTCGAGATTTACAAACTTAAAAAGTGTGTAATTTAAATCTAGTTTGGCTTTGAATTTCTTTCCATCTTCATTGGGATTTGGGACAGGGGATCATTTTTTCCTCTTTTTTTCGTCAAAATATTTTTACGAAACTGGAACTAAGAAACTGATTTCTCTAGCTTTGGGCTTTTGTTTTGCTTTTCACTGGAGGGTAGAGATGGATATGCTTGGTTTATTGGTTGTTAGTATTTTGGGATAGAGGTTAATATCACTGGGGTTTCATCTGTAATCTTTTGCTCGTTATACTTCATGAATCTTGATCGTGTGTCTAATTAGTTAGTTGCCACTTTTCGGCTTACATACATTTCTATATTTGGAAACCGGAAGGATGGGCGGACATGTATGCCTTCTTTGAGTAATAGAACACTGACGAATCAATTATGATTGTTTAGTTGGGTATGTGGAATTTCATACAGAAGTTACGTGCTTGTTTCTTTTCTAGGTCATACTTTGGCATCTGCTATGCGATTCCCCTTTTGCCGTAAGAAATGAATGTCAAATTTAGAATCAGTGATTCTGAGATGCTTGACGCTTGACGCTTGTTTATTTTTGTTGGAATTTTGCAGATTCTTGGGTCCATGCTGCTGCTATTCTCATCACTTATAACAACAGTGGATACATACTGAGCTATTCTGATAGCAATATGGTTCACCTAGGAAGGATAGTAGGCGTGGTTGGTTTATTTGTGGCTAATGCACTGTACCCTTCTTGCCAAACTCCATCAACTTAGTGGGAGGAGGCACATTAGATACAGAGATCTTGTAGGGTATGTTTATGGCAAGAGGTAAGTCACAAGACTCCGCAGTGGAGATTTTTTAACTGTATCTTTTTCTTTCTCTTCATGTAATTGCTAGTGACACGTTGAACTTGCCTTGTTATATCTTAGTGTTTTGATGTATTCTTTTTTTGGGTCCTTAATTTACACATAAAAAGGGATATAATATTCTTCGGTTGTTGCAGTACCTTTATCTTTTCATGGCCAGTACTGGGTTAATCATTCTTGCTGGTTTAACTATTCAGGTAGAATGAAAGGGTAGCACTCAACTTTTATTACATTAACACTGTCCTTGTTGATTAGTTAGATTTAGTAATTGTCAATAAAATAACTTTGTTTCCACCACTTCCTTGAATATCGTAACTTAAGATATGTTCAATAGGTGTAAATTTGTCCTCCAGGCCGAAGATGATATTTACTTTTATTGTTCTGTTGGAATACTATCTTATTATACAAAGAAATTGTGTCTTCAACATTCTGACTTGACTGGTTGTTGATATTTTCATGTGAAGTTCCAAACTTATGAGTTTTCCTCTCATGCTGTCTAATTATATGTTCTTGAATGCAAGGTGTATGTACTCTTTTTATGGATGACAAGGCTTTGAAGATTTCATATTGTAATCTCATTGCAAGGCTTCATTTTTCATATTTGCAATTATGGTTCCTCATTTGTCAGCTCTGGCATCTTGGTTGCGCCTCTCAGCATTTCTTACCGCAATATATGTTTTTGTAGTCCTTGGACTCTGCATCAGAGATGGTAAATTCACTCATGTGTTTTTATGATGCAGCACTGTATATTATCATCCTGGAAAGTTTTGTTTCAATCACTGTTACCTCACTCAGTGTTGCAAATTTTTTATTATATATTGTTTAAAGATTTTGGTTTTCTTGGTTTGCAGCTATACAGAAAGTGAGGTAGATGTAAGTCAAGATAAGACTCCCGAACAGCAAGCACTTCTTGTAGAGTCAAGAAGGTAAAATGGTGCTCATCTACATATTGAGGATGAATCACTGCTAAAAAAATATTGATTTTTGTCTTTTATGTTAATCACACAAGCATATGTGGAAGTAACCTTGTTGAAAAGTGTTAGGAATAGATTAAAGCTAAAAATTACTTGCCTCTTATTATTGATCCAAAATTCTGTTAATTCCTCAAAGGGGTACCATTGTACCAACATCATGAATGTACATACTTCCGTGTAACTTTTTAGTTGCAATATTATTTTCATCTTGACTGATTTTGGCTTAGAAAAATAGGTTGCAAAGAAAGGATTGATTAGTATAATACAATTTCCCATGCATACTTCATATTCATTTACTTGCAAATGTTCTCATGATTTATCTACCATTTACAAGAATGCTTTTCTCACCATCTTTTAACTTTGCTTTCAGATTCTGGTGACAGGGGATCATGATTGGTGCTTCGAATGTTTTTCTCACCATCTTTTAACTTTGCTTTCAGATTCTGGTGACAGGGGATCATGATTGGTGCTTCCAACGTATTACTTTTTGATTAAACTTCTTTGAGTGCACCTCTTATTGAGTTGTTACACATTTGATTATGAAGATCTTAGAGGTGGGATGCCTGAAGCTGCGAGGATAATAATGGACAAAATTCGAAGCAATTCACGGAGTCTAGTGGTTGCTCATGCAACTTCTTCCTCAATCATCAGAACATCAAGGTGGTCTTTTAGGGATAAATGTGTGATCGACGTGTCTGGTGGATTTTTTTTTTCCTTTTGAAAGTTAACTTAGAGTATTATTATCTTGTCGATTGAAATAGTAGGCAAAGAAGGGATGACAGTCATCAGCTTTTGTTCCTGTGCCAAAGAGGTGACAACGCTTGAGAGTGAATCAACTGAGTCATTTGCGTTTGATTTTCTGGAGGGTGTAGGATTTCTTGCTCAGTACCTTATCAAACCACTATTGGGATTTGTTATTACAATGGGACTTTTCAAGCATATAGTATTTCTTTTAAATGGTGGTTCAGTTCTTAGAATCCATCAGCCTTCTTCGTCAATAGTTGTCATCTTTTCAATATAACTATAATAATGTTTAGTTCACCGATATCATACAACTCTAAGGCTTAGCCTATTTCCCGTTTTGGAAATATAATTTTCTTTAATTTCCAAAAAAATATCATAGAACTATAATATGATTGATAATGAGGAGATGGGGATTCATAAAACAATATAATTCATAAAACAATAAAGTGCCTAACAAAATGCTTGACACTTGAATAGTTATTAAACAAATAAGATTAAAAAATTGTATTTTAAAAAATAATTATTAAAATTCAAAATTATTAAATTAATATGATTTTTAAAAAATGAAAAATACAAATAATAATAAAAATGTTGTGGAAGACATTCCGTGACGTTTCCATGACGCTTTTAAAAAACGTCACGGATTCTTTCACATTCTGTGATGTTTTAAAAACGTCGTGGAATGTTAGACAATCCGTGACGTTTTTTAAAAATGTCACGAAATGGTAGAGATTCCATGACATTTTTTAAAAATTTCGCAGATTATTCAAACTTTCAGTGATGTTTTTATAAACGTTGTGCAATGTCAGTGTTTTTCGTGACGTTTTACATAAAATGTCGCAGAAATCTTTTGTCTATACCACATTCCGCGATGTTTTTTGTGACATTTTTCTAAAACATTGTAGAATACATTTTGCGATGTTTTTGGACATTCTGTGACGTTTTAAAAACGTCGCAAAATGCCTTGTTTTCCTGTAGTGTTAGTATCTTACATAGGAGTTTTCTGAAATATGTGTCAAGGTATATGTATTTTAGATATGTCTTAGCATGCAGTAGCAACTGATCCCTAGTCTAAGTTGCATGTGTTGAGTCACACACATGAGCATATGTTAAGAGTTGAGTTGATAGAGTTAGTGTTGGACCCCGAACTTTTGATGAAAATTAGAAATATTAAAATAAATGTAAATGATAAAGAAATTGGTGAGAAAATTTATGAATTTAAGGAAATTATGAGAAATGAATTGTTTCATTTTGAGGACTTTGATAATTGAGTGCACTTATATGGATTATGAGAAGAAAGTGGATGAGTTGATTGAAATGAAGTTAATAGTAAGAATTAAAAAGAAAAAGTGTGAAAATTTGAAGAATTTAGCAAGTTTGACTTTTTGGCCCTTGTGGGTTGACTTTTGATTTAAGCAAAATTTGAGAAAATGGTCT
>JAOSBK010032461.1:0-11234 GCA_027568895.1 Erythroxylum shatona | reverse complement strand
AGACTTCATGGGATTCCAAGTTCGATAGTCTCAGATAGAGATCCCAGGTTCACCTCTAGGTTTTGGGAAAGCTTACAGGAGACTTTGGGAACTAAGTTGCACTTTAGTACAGCTTTCCATCTACAGATTGATGGACAACCAGAGAGAACAATACAGACTCTGGAGGCAATGTTGAGAGCTTGTGTTATAGATTTTAAAGGCTCATGGAATGATCACTTGTCATTAATTGAATTTGCTTACAATAATTCCAATCACTCAGGAATTTATATGGCACCTTATGAAGCTTTGTATGGTAGGAGATGCAAAACTCCTATCTGTTGGGATAAGGAAGATGAAAGCAGCTTTTAGGGCCTGAGTTGGTGCAAGTCACTATTGACAAGATTAAATTGGTGAAACAAAGACTTAAAGCGGTTCAAGATAGGATGAAGAGCTACATGGACGCGCATAGAAAAGAGATGGAATTTGAAGTTGGAGACAAAGTGTTCCTTAGAGCTTCTCCATAGAAAGAAGTATTGAGATTTGGTAAGAAAGGCAAGCTTAGTCCGAGATACATAGGCCCTTATGAGATCATCAAGAGGATTGGGCCTTTAGCCTACAAGTTAGCTTTACCAGCGGAATTGTCTAAGATTCACAATTTCTTCCACGTATCGATGTTAAGGAAGTATCGATCAGATCCTTCACACATAGTTCAACATTCAGAGGTTTAGTTAAGGGAGGATTTGACATATGAGGAGCAACCAGTGGAGATCCTAGATTTGAAGGAAAAGATCTTGAGGAACAAGACAATGAAACTAGATAAAGTCTTATGGAAGAATCATGCAAAAGAAGAGGCAACATGGGAGCCTTTGGAAGCAATGGAAAAGAAGTATCCACACCTCTTCAATAACTCAGGTAAGAATTTCGAGAACGAAATTCTTTTAGGGGAGGAGAGTTGTTGGATCCTGGTTTTTTCTAAATTTCTTATTAATTATTTAATTATTTGTTAATGTTTGTTTGGTTGTTTGATTATTTACTTTTAGAATTGGGTCATTAATTAGAAATTTGAAGGAAGGATTAGAATGAAGTATTAGAAATTAAGTTAGCTTAAGTAGTTAGTAGGCTTGTGTTAAATGAAAGAGGGGTAGATTTGGAAAGTCCAAGTAAGCGAGGGGCATAATTGGAAGAAAAGAAGTAGAAATAGTCTTGAACTAATGAAGATAAGAGGAGAGAGTCGTGAGCAGCCAAGGAGGGGAAGAAAAGAGAGAAAACATGAGAGAGAGAAGAGAAGAGAAGAAAAATCGAGAAAGATAGGGAAGAAGGAGGAAAATCGTGGAAAGAAGAGAAGAATCAAGTTTCTTAAGGTAAGTTCTTCATCTTTTCTTCTTGTTTAGTAAAGAAATGGGTTGTTGTGTTGTGAATGAAGAAGTTTTAGAGAGAGAAAGGGGTTTGTGTTAGGCATGCTTGGACGAAGAAGATGATTGAGAGACCCATTTGATATTTGGGTTTTTAAGCTAGGTTTTGGATTTTCTAACCTAGATGGACTATGGGTAGGTTAAGTTTGAACTTGATTTGTGTTAATTCCATTTTGTGGTGATTATGAAAATTTGGGGGATTTCCATTTGAATTGTAATTAAATGAGAATTTTGATTGTGTTAGGAAATCAAGAACAATCTATTTAAGAGCAAGAGGAAGGGCACAATTGAGTTTGGATTTTCAAGAATTATAAGGTGGGTAATTTATTTATAGTTATTGTGTAAAGGGAAAAATGCCTTGTGTGTGTATTATGTGTTAAAATGACTTGCTTTAAATGTAGTGATGTGAAAATTTCTTTATGATGTATGACAGTGTGATAAAACAATTGAATAGTGTGTATGATCATGTTATGCCATTGAATTGAGTCATGGCATTTTATATAAAGAAAAAAAGGCATGAGAATATGAGATTGTGAATTATTGAATTAAGCAAGAGATTTGATTGTGTTTGGGCAAGAGAGGAACTGTTTCGTAGTCACGTGCACGTTGATATAAAGCCTTCTCTCGACTGCCCGCTTGTGACCCACGAGATTCGAAAAGTGGACTCGTTTTGTTTATGGTGTAAACTTCAATTTCTCCATTTTGTTCCACGGAACCTCGAGCCATTTGATTGTGCATTTGCTTTTTGATATGTTAAGTTATGATGCGAATTATATGTTATGCTTGGATTGCAAAATTACATCAAATATGTTTAATGCGATGATGTATTGAACTATGAGTTGTGAATGTTGAATTTACATCATTGGATCTAGATAAGGTGAATATGCTTATATGAATCGGTGCATATATGTTTGATTGTGTGGCTCATCGCCAATGGCTATAAATATATTAGCCACTGAGCTGTGTAGGTCAACCCACAATTTCTCCCTCCTCAGGTACAGATTGTGAAGATCAGTGATCCTTGCAAGGCATTTGGATACTTCAAGATAGTTAGAAATCTTTTTGTACTAAGTTAGTGACTAATTTGGCTAGCTTTATAGATATATCAAACATGAGCATCCTTTTGTATTTTGTATTAAGTTGATGGATATGTTGATATGTAAGTAAAGCTTGTCAAAAATTCATTTTGTTTAGCAATGAGAATGAGAACTTGTAAAGTTCCTTTTGTGTATGATTATGTTATTTTAAAGTTTGAGTATGATGGATATGCTTTTTCTGTTGTTGAGATTGTCAATTGTTGCTAGTGTTAGAATAGTATGTTGGAGCTAGAAAACTTGTATGTGATGAATCTTTTGGAGTTGAGATTCGAGTGCTAATGGGATGTGTGTAGTAGTGAAATAAATATGAAGTGGTTTTACACTAGAAGGGTTGAATTTGGGGAGATTATGAGTGATTATGGTGTTAAAAAGGATGTTGGAAGCATTGGAGAGGCATTGGAGGAGTTTGGGGAACCCTAATGTCCATTTAATGGACATTAGTCCGTTAATATCTGTTAAATGGACCTTATCATGTGAAAAAGGACCCCCTGCCTCACCAATGCCCGTTTAATGGACATTTAGGTCCATTAAATGGACCTTCTCGGGTAAAAATGGCTCTAAAGCCAGTCTATGTCCGTTAAAAGGACATGGATGTCCATTAAATGGACATTCTAAATTGGAATTTTGGCTATCTTAGAAGAATAATGTTGCTTTGAGATCTTCATAAAAGTAGTAGATCCCGAAGTTCTCTTTCAAACCATCTAAAAACAACATCAATCAAACATCTTTTGAAAAAGTTATAGCAATTGCGCCAAGATAGGTACAAAATGATTAAGGACATAAACATGTTGGATTCTTTTGGCCATAACTTCTTCATTCGACCTCCAAATTAAGTGATTCTTGAAGCAATGAATTCCTAACATGTTTTTATACCTTTAAAAAAACATTGGTATATTTTGGTGTTGAATTCAAAAAGATTGATGGAAAGGAATTGAGGGTTCATTGAAATAACCATACAGGGTATTCCACTCATGCTTATGACTTCGGATCGGATAGTCTCTAAGGCCCAACATCTTGTGATATCAAAGATTAGGTTTTTCCTAGGCTTAGAGTGCATGGTAGGATGCATTGTGTGCTATGTGATCGATTGTTTTCATTGTTAAGTTGATTGTTTGCATTAAATGACATACATATCGTGCACACATGTAGGAAATAGGATTAAGATAAAATGTGAGCTAACCATTAGTTCTTCTATTGAAGGAGTGAAATGCCACCTCGTAGAAGGACGCAAGGAATATTGCAAGGATCAATTGCACCTGACTCTCCACCAAGAGAGGAGAGAACTGATGAGTCAGTAGCCTCCGGAAATGTTGAGGCTTCTGTCAGGCATGGTAGTGGGCCATCTCGATCATAGATTCAAGAGTCGCTTGTTCCGCAGGAGCAAGTGCCTACCTTAGATTCGAGATTGTTCAAAACCTTTACTTAGGTGTTTGTCCAGGCTATGGGATAGATAGCACAATCTTTTACTCTGGCCTCAGCTAAAAAAGAGAAGCAATTCGATAAGCTGAGAAAGTATGGAGCAGTGGACTTTTATGGAACTACTGATCCTGAAGAAGCTGACACCTGGTTGACGAAGACCGAAAGGATATTGATGCAGATGGACTGTGAAGATGAGGAGAAAGTAGAATATGCTACTAGCTTTCTTTAGGGGGATGCTTTGCATTGGTGGGAGAGTGTCCCGGGGAGTCAGAAGAAGCCGCCAATGTTAGCATAGAAAGACTTCCTTGCTACTTATACGAAGAAGTATCTGTCAGAGGTGTACATCTAGTAGAAGCAAAGAGAATTTTTGAGCCTCACCCAGAGGGAAATGACGATGAACGAATATGAGCACCGATTTACACAATTGGCCAGATATGTAACTGAATTAATGATGAGAGAAAAAGTGGTGGCATAGAATTTCTGTGATTTCCAACAGCTGGTTGAAGTAGCATTGAGAGTGGAAAATGTGGAGAACATCAAGAGTGTGGTGAACAGAAAGAGGAAAGGGAGAGAACAGTCTAAGAGGGGAGGCAGTGCTCCTATGTAAGAGAGGAGTGCTAGGACTTTCCCTGCACAGTTTGAGGAGAGGAGTAGTGGGGCAAGCAGGCCTAGACAGATGAAACTGTCTCATATCAAGCCGTAATGGCTAGAGGCAGTAGGAGGGGAGATGGGGATAAGTCACCCATTCCTAAATGTGATCACTGCGAAATATTTCACAAAGGGGAACGTTATCGACTGATAGGAGCATGCTTCAATTGTGTGGAGAAGGGACACATGGCGAGAGAGTGCCCTCAGAATCCAAGACATGAGAGAAGTCAAATGCAAGCATCAAAGAGAGCTGAGACAGTGGGACGTAGGGCAGTAACGGAAGTGGGCAGTAGAAATTCTAATGTAGCCAGGAAAGTGAAATCTTCAGGGAGACTGAGGGGACAAGCACTAGCTAGAGTCTTTGCTATGACGAGGGAGGATGCAGAGACAACTCCAGAAGTCGTAACTGGTATGATTAAATTATTTGATGGAGATGTTATTGTTTTGATTAATCTAGGTTCTACTCATTCATTTGTGTCATTGAGTAGAACTGTGAATGGTAGAGAATTGAGCACTTGGATACTCCTTTGATGGTTAGTACTCCAATCGGCCAATGTATTATAATTAGTGAAACCTATAGAGACTGTGAGATACATATTGGAGGAGAACAATTAGTGGTGGATCTAATGCCATTGAGGATGGGAGGATTCGATGTGATTTTAGGTATGGACACTTTAGAGAAATATAATGCCAACCTGGATTGCAAACAAAAGATTATGGAGTTTGAAATTGGTAACGGTAGCAAGGTGGTGTTTATAGGGGACAGAAAAGCAAGTTCGACTAGAATGGTTTTGGCTCTGACCACAGAAAAACTGATAAGGAAAGGATGTGAAACATTTTTGGCCTATGTGGTAGATATAAAGGCAGATGGAGGGAAGTTAGAAGCAATACCTATAGTCGCGAAATTCCCGGATATCTTTCCCGGGGAATTGCTAGGACTACCGCCCCCTAGGAAAATTGAATTTTCCATTGAGCTTCTTCTGGGTACGATGCCAATATCAATTCCACCTAATAGAATAGCTCTGACGGAATTGAAGGTGCTTAAGGAGCAATTAAAATATTTGCTAGAGAAAGGGTATGTTAGGCCGAGCTCTTTTCCTTGGGGAGCTTCGGTCCTTTTTGTTAAAAATAAAGATGGATTGTTGAGAATGTATGTGGATTACAGGAAGCTCAATCATGTCACCATCAAGAATAGATATTCGCTCCAGCACATAGATGACTTGTTTGATCAGTTGCAAGGGGCTGGAGTCTTTTCTAAGATAGATTTGAGGTTGGGTTACCACCAATTGAGGATAAAGGAGTTCGATGTGTCGAAGACTGCTTTCAGAACACGGTATGGCCACTTGAGTTCTTGGTCATGTCTTTTGGGTTAACGAATGTATCTGCAGCTTTCATGGACTTGATGAATCGAGTCATTAAGTCCTTCTTAGACCAATTTATCATTGTCTTTATTGACGATATATTGGTTTATTCTAAGAGCGACAAGGAGCATGAGGAACATTAGAGGGTTGCCTTAGAGATATTACGGAAGAACAAGTTGTATGCCAAATTTGATAAATGCAAATTCTGGCTAAGGGAAGTGGTGTTTCTGGGACATGTGATTTCGGAGCACGAAGTACATATAGATCTGAGAAAGAAAAGAGCTATTGTGAAATGGGAAGCACCTAAGAATATAGCAAAAGTGAGGAGTTTCTTAGGTTTAGCTGGGTATTATAGAAGGTTTGTGGAGGGCTTTTCCATAATAGTAGCTCCACTTACCAAATTGACTAGGAAGAATCAAAAGTTTGTGTGGATAGATGAATGTTAAAAGAGCTTTGAGGAGCTTAAGTACAGATTGATGAGTGCACCGATTTTGACTTTGTCTTTGGGTGATGATGGATACATAGTGTATAGAGATGCAACGAGGAAGGGGTTAGGGTGTGTGTTGATGCAAGGAGATAAAGTGATTGCTTATGCTTCTAGGCACTTCAAGCCTTATGAGATGAACTATCCGATGCATGACTTGGAATTGGCCGCCATAACTTTTGCTTTGAAGATTTGGAGACATTACTTGTATGGAGTTACTACTAGGGCATTTACAGACCATAAGAGTCTTAAGTACTTGATGAGTCAGAAAGAATTGAGACAATATATCTTCCTCTGTTGAAGGAATTAGTCAAACTCAGAGTGACATTGAGACAAAGTCGAATCTAATTATATATTGGCTAACTTTAGAGTAAGGTTAGTATTGAACGAAAAGATTAAGGAGTTGCAGGAGCAAGATGAGTACTTGAATAGGCTTAGAGAACAAATTAAAAGTGGTAACCTTCTGAAATAGAGGTAAGGGAAGATGGATTGATGATGGTAGGAAACAGACTATGTATTCCTGATATGCAAAAGTTGAAAGATGAAAATCTTGATGAGGCATATAATGCGCCTTATGCAATGAACCCAAGAAGTACGAGAATGTATAGAGATTTGAAGGAGCATTTCTGGTGGAAAGGAATGAAGAAAGACGTTACAGAATATGCTAAAAGATCCTTAATGTGCCAGTAAGTCAAGGCGGAACACCAGGCACCTTCAGGCAAGCTTAAACCTTTGTCGATTCCGGAAGGGAAATGGGAGAAGATTACGATGGATTTCTTGATGGGATTGCCGAAGACTAGTAGGAAGCATGATGCAATATGCGTGATTATGGATAGGCTAACCAAGTTTGCTCATTTCTTGTCAATTAAACAGACGGATTCTTTGAATGTGTTGGCCAAGAAATACATAGATGAGATAATCAAACTTCATGGGATGCCAAGTTCGACAGTCTCGGATAGAGATCCCAGGTTCATATCCAGGTTTTGGGAAAGCTTACAGGAAGCTTTGGGAACTAAGTTGCACTTTAGTACAACTTTCCATCCATAGACTAACGGACAATCTGAGAGGACAATTCGGACATTGGAGGCAATGTTAAGAGCTTGTGTTATGGATTTTAAAGGCTCATGGGATGATTGCTTGCCTTTAATAGAATTTTCTTACAACAATTCCTATCATTCAAGAATTTAGATGACACATTATGAAGCTTTGTATTGTAGGAGGTGCAAAACTCCTATCTGTTGGGATTAGGAAGGTGAAAGGAGGCTTTTAGGGCTTGAGTTGGTGCAAGTCACTGTTGACAAGATTAAATTGGTGAAACAAAGACTTAAAGCAGCTCAAGATAGGATGAAGAGCTACACGAACACACATAAAAAAGAGGTCGAATTTGAAATTGGAGACAAAGTGTTTCTTAGAGCTTCTCCATAGAAAGGAGTATTGAGATTTGGTAAGAAGGGCAAGCTTTGTCCAAGATACATAGGCCCTTATGAGATAATTGAGAAGATTAGGCCTTTAGCCTATAAGTTAGCTTTGCCACTGGAATTGTTTAAGATTCACATGTTTTCCATGTATCGATGTTGAGGAAGTACCGGTCAGATCCTTCACACATAGTTCAACTTTTAGATGTTCAGTTAAGGGAGTATTTGACATATGAGGAGCAACTAGTGGAGATTTTAGAGTCAAAGGAAAAGGTTTTGAGGAATAAGGTTGTGAAACTAGTTAAAGTCTTATGGAGGAACCATTCGACAGAGGAGGCAATATGGGAGCCTTTGGAAGCAATGAAGGAGAAGTATCCACACCTCTTTAATGACTCAGGTAAGAATTTCGAGGGCGAAATTTTTTTAAGGGAGGAGAGTTGTTGGATCTTGAATTTTTCAAAATTTCTTAGTAATTGTTTAATGATTTATTTATGTTTGTTTGTTTAATTATTATTATTATTATTTTTCAATTGGGTCATTAATTAGAAATTTTAGGAAAGGATTACCAATTGAAATTGGAATGAAGTGTTATAAATTAAGTTAGCTTAAGTAGTAAGTAGGCTTGTGTTACGTGGATTAAAGGAGTAGAGTCATAAAAGAGAAAAGAAGGGCAAAATTGAAAGTGACTAACTAATGGAGGGTATAATTAGAAGAAAGCCTAATAGAAAGGGGGTTTGAATTAGAGAAGGAGGAGAGTGTCATGGAAGCTAAGAGAGAAGAGAGAGAAAAACGAAAAAGAAGAAGAAAAGAGAGAAAAATAGTGGAGAAAGAAGGGAAAGGAAGAAGAAAATCGTGGGAAGAAGAAGGAATCAAGTTTCTTAAGGTAAGTTCTTCATCTTCTTCTTTCTTTAGTAAAGAAATGGGTTGTTGTGTTGTGAATAAAGAATTTCTAGAGAGGGAAAGGGGTTTTGTGTTGGGAATGCTTGGAGGAAAAAGATGATTGAGAGACCTATTTGACTTTTTGGGTTTCTAAGCTAGGTTTTGGATTTTCTAACCTAGATGGACTAAGGGTAGGTTAAGTTTGAACTTGATTTGTGTTAATTCCATTTTGTGGTGATTATGGAAATTTGGGAGATTTCCATTTGAATTGGAATTGACTGAGAATTTTGATTTTGTTAGGAAATCAAGAACAACCTATTCAAGAGCAAGATGAAGGGCATAATTGAGTTTGGATTTTCAAGAATTATAAGGTGGGTAATTTATTTATAGTTATTGTGTAATGGGCAAAATGCCTTGTGTGTGTATTGTGTGTTAAAATGACTTGCTTGAAACGTAGTGATGTGAAAATTTCATTATGATATATGACATTGTGATAAAACAATTGAATAGTGTTTATGATCATGTTATGCCATTGAATTGAGTCATGGCATTTTGTATAAAGAAAAAGCATGAGAATATGAGATTGTGAATGACTGAGTGAAGCATGAGATTTGATTTTGTTTGGGTGAGAGAGGAACCATTTCGTAGTCACATGCATGTCAACATAAAGCCTTCTCCCAACTGCCTGCTTGTGGCCCACGAGATCCAAAAAATGGACTCGTTTCGTTCACGATGTAAACTTCGGTTTCTCAGTTTTGTTCCACGGAACCCTCGAGCCATTTGGTTGGGCATTTGCATTTTGACATGTTAAGTTATGATGCGAAGTGTGTGTTACGCTTGGATGACAAAATTACATCAAATATGTTTAATGTGATGATGCATTGAACTATGAGTTGTGAATATTGAACTTACATCGTTGGATTTAGATAAGATGAATATGCTTATATGAACAGATGTATATATGTTTGATTGTGTGGCTCATCGCCAATGGCTATAAATATATTAGCCACTGAGCTGTGTAGCTCAACCCATAATTTCTCCCTCCTCAGGTGCAGATCGTGAAGATCAGTGATCCTTGCAAGACATTTGGATACTCCAAGATAGTTAGAAATCTTTTGCACTAAGTTACTGACTAATTTGGCTAGCTTTATAGGCATATCAAACATAAGCATTCTTTTGTATTTTGTAATAAGTTGATGGGTATGTTGATATGTAAGTAAAGCTTTTCAAACGTTCACTTTGTTTAGAAATGAGAATGAGAACTTGTAAAGTTCCTTTTGTGTATGATTATATTATTTTAAAGTTTGAGTATGTTGGACGTGCATTTTCTGTTGTTGAGATTGCCAATTGTTGTTAGTGTTAGAATAACATGTTGGAGTTGGAAAGATTGTATATGATGAATCTTTTGGAGTTGAGATTCAAGTGTTAATGGGATGTATATGGTAGTGAAATAGATATGAAGTAGTTTTACACTAGAAGGGTTGAATTTGGGGAGATTATAAGTGATTATGGTGTCAGAAAGGATGTTGGAAGCATTGGAGAGGCATTGGAGGAGTTTGGGGAACCCCAATGTCTATTAAACGGACATGGATGTCTGTTAAACGGACCTTCTCGGGTGAAAAATGGTTCCAAAGCTAGTCTATATCCGTTAACCGGACATGGACAGCTATAGTAAATTATGATTTTGGCCATTTTAGAGGCATAATCTCGCTTTATGTTCTCATAAAAGTTGTAGATCTAAAAGTCTTCTTTCCAACCGTCCAAAACCGACATCAATTCGACATCTGTAGAAAAAGTTATGGCATTTGCTCCAAGACAGGTGCAAAATGATTAAGGACATAAACATATTGGACTCTTTTGGCCATAACTTTGTCATCCGACCTCCAAATGAGGTGATTCTTGAAGCGATAGATTCCTAACATATCTTCTACCTTTTCACAAAAATTGACAACCTTTGGTATTGAATCCAAAAAGATTAATGGAAAGGAAGTGAGGATTCATTGAAATAAACCTACGGGGTATTCCACTCACGCTTATGAATTTGGATCGGATAGTTGGGCTCCGGAGACGGGGCTTAACAGAGGCAGCTTTGGTTACTCTAGAAGAGGTTAGGCATCTGGAGGACAGACTTTTAGTGGGCAACCACCACAAATGCCTAACTGTGAGCACTATGGAAAGAGACATGGTGATAAATGTAGGACATTATTAAGAGCCTGTTTTCGTTGTGGCTCTCTTGAGCACTGAATAAGAGATTGTCCTACCATTGATTGAGCTCAGTTTGGTATGAGAGGGGGGTCAATAACTTAAATAATTTTCCAATGGAGCCAAGTTAATGGGTCTGGACAAAGAGGCTGTGGTAAAGGCAAGATGAGTTATGGGAGTCCCAATATTAAGACTAAGGTGCAGAGCAATTGACTGCAGTCTCAAGCCAAAGTTAATGCAATAACCAGACAGGAGCTTCAGGTGTAACATCCCACCCCCTACTGGAAGGGTAAAATGGTAAAAGTGGCATAGGATGGGATAGATTGGGATTGCATAGG
>JAOSBK010032460.1:0-11235 GCA_027568895.1 Erythroxylum shatona | reverse complement strand
AATACACAATTCAACCCCCCTTCTTGTGCATTCATATATCGTATAATAAGCATTGCAATAACGTGTGATTCACTTCAAGAACCTAGTCCCAATGGGGACAATGCTTATTTTTTTTCAATGCACATGAAACATAACTAGTAATTTGCTTGTTGAGGTGGTGTAGCAATTCTTACATTCGGGTTGGATGTTGTGAGAGATGAATGCCACACACACTTGTTTGATTCCCAAAGTTACACAGGTTGTCTCCCTAAATGACTTCAAACTTATGTCTTACTACAACATAGTTTATAAGCTGATAGCTAAATTGCTAGTAAACAAACTCAAAGTTCCTCTTATATCTATGATTAATCAATCTTAAGTGCTTTCATTCATGGTAGATCAGTTTTTGATAATATCCTACTGGTTTAAGAGCTAATGAAGGATTATAACTTCAACAAATCAATCAAAGGTTATGCTATCAAAATAGATTTCTCTAAGGCCTTTGACAACTTCAATTGGAGTTTTATCTCTAGTAGATTGTAATAGTTTGGTACCCCCTCTAAATTCACTTCTTGGATAAAGGAGTACATCTCAATACCTTTCTATAGTGTGCTTTTAAATGGATCCCCCTACTAAGCTCTTTAAAGGCTCTAATGGGATAAGGTAGGGTGATCCTTTATCACCATATCTGTTTATAATCTCTATGAAAATTCTCAACAAAATTATCAGATATAACACTTTGGGAAATTCATACTTCTCCTATCACCACAAATGTCAGGTGTTATAACTCACTCATCTTAATTTCACTGATGATTTAATGATGTTTTGTGTTGCAAATTAGAAGTCAATATCAATCTTCCATAAATCTCTCATGGAGTTTTGTAGAATCTCTCTGGCTTGAAATTTAACTTCCTAAAAAGCAAGATGTATTTTTCTTGGAATGTCTCTAATACTGATAGTCTTCAGGAGATGTTTGGTTTGAATATTCAAAGTCTTCCCTTCAAATATCTAGGGGCACCTTTATCCTTAAAGAAGTTGAAGTACCATGATTGCTTGATGCTGTTGGAAAGATATAAAAGCAAGATTAATTCCTAGAAGAACAATTTTCTTTCTCAAGAAGGGAGAGTTCAACTAATTATTTTAGTTCTAAACAACCTACATTACCATTGGATCTCACACTTAGTTCTTCCAAAGACAATCATTAAAGATATTGAAAGATGCATCAAGAATTTCCTCTAGTCTAGAAAAATAGAAAAGTCTGAGGGGATTACGGTGAAATGGGACCGTCTTTGTTGGAGGAAGCAAGGAGGGTTAGGACTAGTTTCTTTTCAGCTGATCTAAACCAAGATAATTTCTATGAGAATTTTGAAGGTTCAAAGATAGAGAGGCTTTATTGAGAAAATGGATAAATGCCTACTATTTGAGCGATTCCAATTTTTGGCAGTTGAAAGAGAAGATGGAGCATTCTTGACCTTTTATTAACATTTTAAGGCATAAATACAATATTTACCACCTCATCAAAATGCAGATTGACAATGGTGAAGATTTTTGGATTTGGTTGGACAATTGGACACTTCATAATCCATTAATTAAGAGAGCTAAGCTGCTGTCTCTACTAGGTATGTGGACAATCAACACTAACACTAAGGTCTCACATATTATTGTTGATAATGAGTGGAAGATCGCAGGAAGAGGAGTTGATAGCTTTTAAGATTATCTCCCTAAATATATGCCTTATTCATCAATTAAGGATAAACTAATATGGTCTGCTAGTAGTAATGGAGAATTCACCAACTTTTCTTACTTGAAAGCTATAAAACCTTATTATCCGAGTGTTCCTTGATACAATATAGGTTGGAAAGGATCTCTGATGCCTAAGACTTCTTTTGTAACCTAGCTGGAACTAAAGGAAGGTTAAAACGAAATATAAAATGAAGGGAAACAATGATAAATTTATGTCCTATGCAAAATATCACCTAAAACTGCTTGCTCTTCAAATCCAAGTTTTCTTATACAATATGGACAATGATGCAGTGTAAAACAAATTTAGTTTGCCCTGAGAATGACTAGGGAAATATTTTAGTTTGGGATGAAAATATTTATAAAAGGATTGGAGAAAATAGGAAATGCCTTAATCTAATGGTAACTTGTTTTATCTATTCACTTTGGTTTGAAAGAAACTAAAGAATCTTTAAGGATTTCACACGGATAAATATGTTTTTGCAAATAGGATGTATTGTTGGATTAGAAAGATTTTAATAGCCAATCAAGTTATTAATAGCCTAAGTTCTTCCATGAAGCATAATGCTTTTGATTAATTTATAGTTTTGATATGGGGATTGATTTCCTAACTTTATAGTTTTATAACTATTGTTTTTATAGCCTTATAATTGCCTTGATTGCCTTTTTTGCATTCTCAATGATATTTATTTATATAAATTAGGAGTTTATAATTTCTAATCACATGTTGTGAGATAATGAATTATAGACCTTTATCATATGTTCTTAAAAATCACCTTGTTTGGAATGTGTTATTACTGTAAACTATGATAGGTTTGCTAAAGGTACCCTTTTAATTTTTCAAATTCTACAATGGACCTAAATTTACAAACATCTAACTTGATATTTATAAATATGTCTCAGTTGTTGGTCAAGTTAATGCCTACTTAATTTATTGAAAATCATATCTGCACCAGAACTTCAACAAGATAGTTAGCCCTTTGCTATTCTACCTTTATTACCAAGTTGTTTCACTAAATAATTTGCCTCTTTAACTGAATTACCTTGACTGTTGGTTGCCAAAGGAAGTCCTTTATCTTTTATTACCAATTTCATCTTAATACAGTGTTAACTTTTTCTCATAAGCTACTTATTAATTTATTCATAATAATAAATCTAATAGATATATGAGAAGGTGATAAACTTCTCATTGATGGTGGAATGGTGAGATTTGCATCTTTAATAAGGTTAGTCCATATGGCATCTCTTGTTGTATAGATCTTAGTTTGTTATTACTACATACTAATCTTACTCTCCAAAGGAACAATAGTTTGGTTCAAGAACATATTGCTTCAAATTATACATTATATTCTAAAATTTGTTTCTTTTGACTAGTCAATGGTCTAATAAACTCTAAAGATATATTGACTCAATATGAAAATTATTATTCTTGCATCAACTTAGGATATCTCTCTTCTTAAAAGTTTTGGTGAACTACAAAACGTTTATGATCATTTGCTCTTTTTTCAATATCATCTCTCCCATCAATGTTTTCTCTCCTTATAAAAAAAGTCTACCATCTAAGGGTATAGGGAGCAATTTTAGGCCCTGTCTATCTCATTTAATCTAGATGATAAAAATTTGACAATTGTGTTTAGTTTGACCTTAAAAAGAAAATCAAAGCTAAAATGTTGATGATTAATTCGATCGATCAAGTTGAAGGGATGGATGCGACCCTTAGAGTGAAAATTAGGAATTAGTTCTTAACCAATAATATGAGACATCTAAGCCCACCAGAGTAAACCATAACCTAGGAAACAAACTAGGACGTACCTATTGACCAAAAACTAAAAAATCTTTAGTAACCCATTGACCTCAACAACTTAACCCTACCCAACCAAGAAAGACAACAAAAACACTACACAAACCACCTAATTGAAGGGATATTTCAAGAAAACTAAAGCCTCTAACATTTAAGCAAGACGAGAGAAGGGGTTATGCTTCCATTGTGACAAGAAATACCATTATGGGCATTGATGAAAGAATTATGAATTAAATGTTCTTATTGTACATTATGAGTCTAATTAAGAGGAAATGGGGAAACATAAAGATGCTAAGGCAATAGAATTAGAGTAAGTGGCATATGTGGGAACGATGTAAGTTTCACTCAATTCAATGGTTAGGTTGACGTCACCATGCTCATTAAAGATGAAAGGGAATATTTTAGGCAAGGAGGTGGTGATGTTGATCGATTGTAGGGCATCTCATAATTTTATCACCTTTAAGTTAGTGAAGGAGTTAAATCTACCCTTGGAAGAGATGACATAGTATAATAGAGTGATAAGGATGGGAATAACAATGGTAGGTCAAGATGATTGTAAGGATATTCCCTTAAGGTTGCAAAAACTAGTGGTGGTTGAAAACTACTTACCATTAGAGTTAGGTAGTTCGAATGTAATTCTCATATTACAGTGGCTAACTACTTTAGGGGAAACTTAGACCAACTAGCACGAACTAACTATGAAAGTGTGTGTGGGTGATATAACAGTCACCTTATAAGGAGATCTCATCTTAAGCTACTATATAGTGTTGCTAAAGACAATGTTGAAAGTAGTTTAGCATAAGAGACAAGCTCTATTAGTGGAATTGGGTAGTTTAGATGCCAATATGGAAGGTCCTTATCAAAAGGAGAATATGGAGATGGTAGGCTTCTTGAAAGAGTTCCAAGATATATTTTTTATGCCATCCGAGTTGCTACCAAAGAAAGGAAAAGAACATTCCATCATCTTAATGAAGGGTACTGAACCTATTAATGTATGTCCCGACTATTATTCCCACACTTAGAAATCGGAGATTGAGAAGTTAGTGCATTAGATGCTTACAAACACCATCATTAAAGAAAGTGAGAATTCTTTTTCCAACCCAATGCTATTAGTAAAAAAGAAAGATGGAAGTTGATGATTCTATATAGATTATAGGGCTTTGAATAAGGCAATAGTACCAAACCACTTTTTGATTCCAATCATTAATGAACTATTATATAAGCTTCATAAAGTGGAGGTCTTCTCCAAATTAAATCTCAAATATGGATACCACCAACTTTGGGTCAAACTAGAGGATGTTCTTAAAATAGCTTTCTAAGTATATGAAAAACACTGTAAATTATTAGCAATGCCTTTCGACCTCACTAATGCTCCGACTATATTTCATTCTTTGATGAACAAAATTTTTCAAAAGTTATTAAGGAAATTGGTGCTACTATTCTTCGATGATATCCTGCCCCACATTTGAAGCATACTTAGAACACTTAAGAGATGTTGCTAACTATAAAAAATGTTCTTATAGGTAGAGGAAAATTGAGTACTTGGTACATACAATATCAAAAAAAGAAGTAACTACTAATTTAGAGAAAGTAAAAGCCAAAAATAACTTTTTGGGCCTCATTGGTTATTATCGGTGATTTGTGAAGGATTATGGTAAAATAATTGTGTCGTTAACTTAGTTACTATAAAATTATGCCTTCTATTAGGATGAAGAAACAACCAAGGTTGTGCACCAACTTTAAGAGGCAATGACAATAGTGTTTGCCCTAACATTGCCTAACTTCAATGAATAATTTATGGTAGAGACTGATATGTTAAGGTTGATATTGGAAGCAGTTTTCATGTAAAATAACCATACCATAACTTACTTCAATCAAGCTCTAATTGGAAAGGCCCACTTTAAAAGTGTATACAAGAGGGAATTGATGGCCATCATGTTATCAATCTAGAAATGACGATATTACTTGTTGGGGAGAAGGATTGTAGTGAGGATTGATCAATTTAGTTTGAAGTTTCTATTGAAGTAGTGAATGGTGCACCAAAAGCGATTATCTAAGCTAATGAGATTTGATTTTAATATTAAATACAAGCTAGGAACTCAAAATAGAGTAACAATTGCTATATCTCGACGTTATAGGTACGTGGAATTACAGGTAGAGACTATTTCCAAGGTTTTGAATTAGACAAAGATTGCAAAACAAAACAACCAGATCCTTAATCGAGAACAATCGTCAAGTCTTTGTAGCAAGACCTTATATCTAAACCTAGATGGTCCCCCTTTTAGGTTTAGTTAAGAAATAAGGATCGAATAGTTCTTCCAAAAATCTCCTTAGTTCCATCCCTTCTCAAGGAGTTTCATTATAACCCTCTAAGAGGATGCTCTGGTTTTCTCAAAAACTATAAGAGGCTACAATTAAGCTATATGGGTAAGGTATAAAGGGGGAAGTGCAATAATTTATCAAGAGTTAGCAAAATAAATACTTAGCCTTATCTCCAACAGGGTTACTTTAACCCCTACCAATACCTAAAGCTATATAAGAAGACATACCTATAGATTTCATTGATGGTTTACCTAAGTCTAATGTGTTTGACACTATATTAGTAGTAGTGGATATATAAATTTTTAATCCCTAAAGCACCTATACACGACAACTAAGGTGGTTGAACTCTTTGTTAAACAAATTATTTAGTTTTATGGAGTCCTCAAGTCAATTGTTTCTAATCACGACAAGGTTTTCATGAGCCATTTAGGAGATTAAATTGTTCCTAATGCAACAAACTATACTGAAGAGGAGAACCACCTACCACCTCTAAACTGATGGGAAAACAAAGGAAAGGAATCGTTTACCTTGAAACATATTTGCATTGTTTTACTAATTCCTAACCACACACTTGGCATAAGTGGTTAGCATGGGCTAAATTGTGGTATAACACCTCTTTGCATACATCCATTAGCTTTTCTCCTACAAGGTTATTTATGGAAGAAAACAACCTCTTATAATAATTTGCTATAAAAGCAACCATAATTTGAATTTAGAGGTTGATGAGCAGTTGAAGGCCTATGAATGTTAGGGGAATTAAAAGATCAACTTACCATTGCCTAAAATAGAATGATGCGAATTGCTAATAGGAAAAGAAAAGAAGTGACATTTAAAGTAGGGGATTAGGTCTATGTAAAGCTTTAAATTTATCAAAATATATCTTTGGCTACTAGATCTAATAAGAAGTTATCTCTAAAAACTTTTTGGCCTCTATACAATTACTCAACCCATCGATCATATGACTTAAAAGTTAGACCAACCCACATTGCTTCTATACATATTATCTTTCATGTGTCCCAAATTTGGGTAGCCATTTGGAATTAACACTCTTTACCAAAAAATAACTCCAATCTTGACATAATAGTTGGAATGGAATGTTTCATTATAGAGGGTGCTTAATATTCGACCCTTCAGCAAATCATTGGGGCCAAAGGTGTTGATTCAATGGGAGGGTCTACCAGAATTCAAGGTCATTTGAGAGCTATATGATCTGATAACATAGTAGTTTACAAAATTCAACCTTGAGGACAAAGTTCATTTTACTAGGGAGGGTGATGTTAGGCCTTCTATATTGCATACCTATTGATAGCTTATCGCTAACTACCAAATAATAAATTCCTAACTACCAAACTTTGCAGTAAATGGCAAGCTAGGGTCAAATCATAAAGAGCTAGGATATAAATGCTATCTCAAATGTTGCAAATAAATGAAAACAAAACAGCTAAGATGCAATGAATGTAAAGGAAAAGACAAACACAAATCAAATTTAAAAAAGACTAATAACAATAGTAAAGAAGTGGGTTGGAGATATCTTTAGGATTCCGAGATGTTCATTGATCATTGAATCTAAATAAAAGGGTAATCTCATCATGGTGTTAGCCTATGGACTCGATAAAGCTCTCAAACCCTTAATTTCTTTAAAATAAGTAAAACTAATAAGCTCTACAAATGCCCCAATCTCCACTATAACCTAGAATAAGCTCTCTAAGTTCAATAGCGAAGACACATTACGTACTAAGAAACAATTAACTTAGGCCACCTACTCATAAGCTCGAAAGGTGTAACCTAAAGGTATGAGATCTTAGATTAGTTGATTAAATATCCTGATAAATTCAACTAACTTATTGCTACTTTCGGGAATCACTATAGACTTTTACATATCACATGCTCAACCCTAGCCTTCGGATTAGAAAGTTACCTAAAAGGTGATCAAACCTATAAACAACTCCTAATTCATGACATTTATCCTAAACACTAAGCCAACCTAGACCTACAAGCATCTATTCAAAACAAGTTCAACTCCATTCTCATAATTTCCCTCCCTTCATCCTTATAATATCTCCAAACCTCTAAGTAGTCTAGCCACACATGTTCATATTAAGCAAAATATACATTAAATAAACAAAACTCATACTTAATTAAATAAAACCAAGGTTGTAAATTATAAACAAAATAATAAAAACCAAAATTCAACACTAACTTAATAGAAATCAAAACCCTTTATGCCAACAAATAACTAATCATAACCCAAATTACAAAATCTAAACTAATTGCATCAAAATAAAAGTTTCAACATATATAACTTGCATAAAAAATCCAAATTAATTGATCATGAACCTACGAAGATGCATAAATCCTAACTATTAAGCACAAATTAATAAAAAACATCATAAATAAGCAAAAACCCATAACATAAACCATTAAACATTCAAATATCCAATAAATTCAGACCTAAAAATGAACATAAATAAGATCAAACATCTAAGATTAAATCTGGAAAATAAAAAAGGAATAAACATCCATTGATATGAAATAAAGGTTCCTTACAAAATTCATAAATTTCAACTATAAAATCCATCAAACATTTGTTCTAAACATTCTAGAACGTGTAAAAATATGATTAGCTCTAAGAAAGCTTTAAACTAATGGAATGAATATGAAAATAAAGCATTGAAACTGAGAGAGAATAGCTAAGCTTATGGAAAGAACAATAATTTCTCTACTTCTCCTTCTCCTTCTTGGAGTTTTTCCAAAAGTGGCAGATTTTGAGAGCCCTTCTCTCTTCTTGGAGTTTTCGCAAAAGTGTAAGAATGGAGAGCTCTTTCTAGGTCATTTCTCTTTTTTTATATTGTATTTTCCATTTAGGGTAAACCCTAGGGTTTTCACGTGCCTAAAAAGTCCAAAAAATCCCTTGAAAACTAAAATCCGAAAGCAATCCCGTGACTGTCTGTGCGTGGGCCACGATCGTGCAATAGTTTGTCTGCTCTCTGTCGTGGGCCTGTGTTTTGGTTCATACCTCGTTTGAAACTCTTCCGAATGCCCTGAAACACTAACGAACTCATCACAACATCTCATATTGACAAACTTTGTCAAACTTCTTCCTTTTAGCATATATTTGTGTTCAATCCTTTAATCTGTATGTAAACACAAAATGAACACAAATTGAGTATTTAAACACAAAAATAGGATTGAAAAGACATTGAAATGTACAAGAAAATATAATATAATTCAATCCTAGCACTTATAATAGGAAAGGCAAAAAAGGGTTTAGAGCTGATAGGAATAAGTCTTAAAAATGGTAAGTGGCCAGTTAATTATGTGATGTCATAGAGAATCATTTTAAAAAATTGCTATATAAGTAACATATAAGGAGACATAGACGGAAATGACAAAGGAATGATAAAATTATTGTTAATGATTTTTGTGTATGCGAGAGGCAACCTCTTGAAAGCTGCCAATTATATTCTTTGTACCTAATTTTCATAATTAATCTACTCTTTCTTTTCTTTTCTTTTCTTTCTCTCTTTCTATGCCTATCTTTTCTTCTTATAATTTCTTCAGTAAATTGCTATTAGGATATTAACGCATGCCAAGGAGAAAAGATGTGCAAAAATCTACAATTTCAAGAAAATGATGAAGTTGTTATATAGAGTTGTGAGATGCATGACTATACTAATGCCTGTCTTATCTTTAAGATAAGTTTAGAAATAGAAAGGAACAAAATATAGCAGTGCCTTACATAACAACTTGAAATATTAAATCAATTTTGTATTCAGAGACATAATAAACAAGAATGGTAAATCTCAAATGTTTTCAAAGGATATAATACTTTTCACTGTAAATGGAGATGAATTAAGCTTGTGTGTTCTCAAGTATGCTGTTATTATTGTACCATAATTGATGTTCCTCAAACGTTTGGTTTCTCAAGTACTATTATAGTTGTTCACTTTGATAAATATATTACTTATTTGCATTATTGTTTACTTCTGCATAGACATTACTATCATTGCAAAGATAAAGAGCAGTCATTCATTGAAGAACTAGGAAGAGATCATTCAAGCATTAGTGAGGAGATGGTAGCAAGGGGTGATTTGGATGTATAAGATACCTTTGGAGCAGTTCCCATTTGTCCAAGAGAAAGTTGTTGAGCTCTATAGATGTTAAATAAACATGTTATTATTACATCTCAATGGGAAATACAAGTGAATATGAAATTAAATAATCAAATAATAAGGTTCGTAACATATGCTTTATGACAAATAATGATATGGTATCCTTTGTCTCAAACTCTCTTGATGATAATAAATGTGATGATAATGATGATGTTTTTTCTTACAAAGAACAAATTAAATGTCTAGAAATGATTAGCTTAAAATGGAAGAAATCTATCTTCCAGTTATAAACTTGTTAAAAAATTCTTAGATATATTTATGATTGAAAATCAAAATTTAAAATGTTATACGCATAACATGAAAGAATATAAGAGTCTGGTTGTTAATAATAACAATAAACATGATTTGATATATCAAAATGAAGTGCTGAAAAAGGAGATTAATAACCTTGAAGAGTCCTTATCTAGATTCACCATGAGTAGTGAAAATTTTAATAACATGCTTAGATCCAAAAATATCTCTAGTGATAGGCATGGAACTGGTTTCACCATCAAATGAAAAGAATATTTTTGTGAGGGCCAAGCATTTACGTGATCAGGGTCGTTCCTATCGTTTTATAAGCCCTGGGAAAAATAAAAAAGGACCCCAATAAATCGACAATATACTTAAGTTTACATATTTGTATGAAACATAAATGAATCAATTTATAAGTTTACATAATCAACTAAATATTAAATGATCATAACACTAATAAATACACTAAAAAATACACATAGGATCATAATTTATAAAAAACAATTTCTCCGTGCATTTGCAAAATCATTAATAATATTATCAAGATCAATATTGTCCAACATATCCTTCTCAATATATAACATAGCTAAAGCATTCAACCTTTCTTGTGACATTGATGACCTCAAGTAGGTTTTCAATAGTTTTAACTTTGAAAAACTTCTCTCAGCTGATGCTACAATCACAGATATAGTCAATAGAATTCAATAAGCAATTGAAACATTTGGATAACAATCTGCAGCTTGAACAAATTCTAATATTTCAACTGATGACAATAAGTTATTTGTTAAAGTCATTTGCAATACTTTTAAAGAAAAAAGATCATCTAAATCCACATCTGACACATTATTATGAGAAAAAGTCATTGTAAAATTAATGCAACATTATCTTAATTCGTTATCATCTAATGACCTCAACTTCTTTGAATCAAATAAAAATCCAAAAATATTATCAAATGTCGTTAATTGTTCAAATCTATTCTTTAACGAA